>JADLZN010005901.1:612188-635444 GCA_018155175.1 Sinocyclocheilus anophthalmus
TTTAAGCTTTAGTCAAAAGTTCATGTCAGGGTAAAGGTATTATTCAATAGTTTTGCTCTCACGTCTTTTACTCTTTTGTTTTCACAAAATATTTTAAAAATATTAGCCTAGTGGGCAGTTCGCAGACATCTGCGCTTCGGGCGTCCCGAGTTCGAGTCCTGGCTCGCAGACATTTCCCGATCCTGCCCCTCCTGCACTTTGCTTCCTAAAATAAAGGCATAAAACGCTAAAAATAAATCTTAAAAAAAAAAAAAAGTACACTTTGAAAAGTTCATCAGAGAGCCAAGATGAGGGACTGTTGATCACGTCTTGACTTCTCCTCAAGGCTAGAAGGTATTATTCTCGATTTTGACTCAGATGCTCATCAGTGTTGCAGCAAGTAGACATAGATGAACAATGCATAGCAGTTTAAAGCTCTTAAACAGATCTGTGATTCATTTTAAAAAGCCTCAATAACAAAACTATTTGTTCCTGTTTCAAAACCTATACATCATATTGTTAAACATATTTTTGTCTCATTTAGATATGATAATCATGCCATTAAGTAACAACTTACCACACTCCCACTGAGACTATAGGCTATCCATTGTTCAGTTTTTATTCCTAAGAACTATTGCAGGGTCACATACATTTCTTGCAAAATCAGCATCTGTATTAAGATCATAACATCTCTCTACTGCAATTAATTAGTTATGCTCAAATAAGGCTTTATGCAGTACTGTTGCAAAGAGGCATTTATTTATTGCCTTTCGATTGCCTTTTACTGTGAACTGTACACATTTACTTCAGCATTACACAAATAGAAATAAATTATAGTAATTTTTCATCATTTATTAAAGTAACGTGGTATGCCACACGATAATGAAGGATATGCAGTTCTCCTTTATTTTGTTGTATGTCATGTTGTATGTAGTTTATGTCATGGTTTACAGTTTCATAACACTGGGGCACATATTAGTTAGGGCACAGCACACAGTCACAACTTTGTCAAGGAATGTCATGTCCTCATCTTCACATGGGGCTCTCATGCTCACTGGTACGGCCTCACTTAGCATGGTGTACTTTGTGCGCACACATCCGATCACCCTCTTCAAATGGACCCTGAGGTGAGCTATCTTCCGTGTCTCCTCCTCATCCTTTGGAACCAGTTTTTGCTTTTTCACTTCTGCACACATTAGTCCAACATTGTCCCCGGTGTCAAATCCACGATCCACCAACACCAAGTCTCCAGGCAATAGTTTATCAAGAAGGCCACTACTCTCAATCACATCCTTGACACTGACACCACCTCCCCACCCTTTAGAAACGAAAGCAATAGCTCCACGTGGAGTAATACCAATGAGATACTTTAGCGTGTGCTTTTGTGAAGATGTCTGTGCTATAGCTTTCTGATTTGATGCTCTCTCAGCGTTAATTTCAAAGCAGTCCACAATAACCGCAACATGATTGCCAAAAGCTTCTACAAACTGTTGCAACATGCTGCCCTTCAGGCAATGTCTCTCTGGCCAGTGCACCAAAGGGCTGAGGTGTGTAAACATGGTACCTAAAGTGACTCTGAACATGGTGGACACAGTCTTTTGATCTATGCAGAAGAGGTGTGCAATGTGCTGGATTGGCAGATTCAGCCTCAGGCGCATCAGAGTTAAGAAGAGCATCTGAAAAGGCGAAAGTTTGCGTCTTATCTGTGGTAGGCAGGGAAGAAGCTGCGTCAGCACACCCATCAGAACAGCAAAGCATGGCAGTCCAGTGTAGTACTTGACCTTCTTGTCATCATCTCCCAAAAAATCCTCAGACATTGTCTTTTGAGAGAGCTCTTCCTTCAAAAACCTGTTCTCCTCTAATAAGCGGTTAATTTCAGCACGTCTGCAGTTACAAAAACTACATTCCTGCTGTTCTACAAGGTCGTACTTTGGTGCAGGCTCATCCATCAGTAACCTCTGTGAAACTTCATCCGGTGGTCCATCTTCATCTGGTGGTCCATCTTCATCCGGTGGTGCATCTTTAACCAGTGGTACATCTTCATCTATCTCTAATTTCAGGTCAGGTAGAGCTGGTGATGTTACAGGTGCAGCAGTGTTCTGTTTGAGACCTTGCTGTCTCTTTGTCCTACGGCTAAACCGCTCAGGATGCGCTGCTTTGACTTCTGTGTGCCCGAGATGTAATGACGGTGCCCAGTCGGGATGACACTCAAGCATTTCATAGGCTGGTTTGCCTGATTAAAAGAAAAGACAGAATTTCTTTCATTAGGCAAACTAGCTAGTTTGAAATAATCAAGATTTTTTTTAACATAAGTGACTCATTATTATTTCAATTTAAAATAATTGGATATATTTTAAAATGTCATTCATTCTTAAGATGGCAAAGCTGAATTACTTCGGTCTTAATTACTCCAGTAATCCTTCAAAAATCATTCTAATATGCTGATTTGGTGCTCAATTATTATCACTTATTAATAATGGTTCTTATCAATGTTGAAAACCGTTTTTGCTGATTAATATTTTTGTGGAAAACATGATACATTTTTCAAGAATCAGCAGTTATTAACATTTACATTATTAAAAGCCTTACATCACTTTTGATCAACATCATTTTATCAAATGCTCCTCCTTGCACAATTATACACACACACACACACACACACACACACACACACACACACACCTGCATGAGTTTAAATCGAAGTTAAAGTCTTATATTCTGGCCCGAGCTTTTTAGCAATTCTTAATTATGTTCTATTTATTTTTATGTCTTATTGCTTTCTTTCTTTATCTGTAGCTTAGTTTTATATTCTGTAAAGCCTGTGGTCACCTCCTGTGTGTTTATTTGTCTAATAAATAATGAATGAACTTCAATATACATTACTATCCTGTATATCTTACTCACTGCGGTATAATAAGTTTAGGTATTAATAAAATATTAAGCAGCAAAAACTGTATTTTAGCACTAATAATAGGAAATGTTTCTTGAGCACCAAATCTGCATATTAGAATGATTTCTGAAGGATCTTGTCGTGGACTAAAGGACATATTAAAATGTGGAGGAAAAAGTCAAGGAAGGAAATATCTGTTCTGCTTCCTTAAAAATACAAGACTGATGAGGGGGATTTGATGTTTTAATCGGTGTAGTAGTAATATAATTCCAGAAGACGGCAGTAATGCAACTTCTAGGATGCAAGCTGCCTTTAAAACCTAAAGAAGAAGGAAATCCCAGTCTATGGGAAATCCCTAATGGATTGGAATCTTAGGCTGTGTTCGAAATGGCATACTTGCTTACTGCCCAGTACACAGTGCATACTGCCTACTATTTTTTTTAAAGAATAGTGTGTGAAATAGTATACAATAAGCAATAAATGTTTCAGAGTAGTATGCTTAAGTGCTGTCACATGACAAACACTGAACATTAATTCAGCACAGCTGTCAAGGTTGTTACCTTAGAAACAAATGAGCTAACTGTTCTTTTTACAAAGGCTTGTTTCTAAGGCTTTCATTAATATTAAACAATGCTATATGCCCATTGAATTCATTTCATAATTGATTAATTTTACATATTGGACAGAACTAAATCAACACTGAGCTGTCTTTATTGATATTTTTGGTAACTAAGTGGCGATATATTAAAAAGCGATATATTTTTTATTTCCACTTTTCAAATATTTACTGAATTTTTATTGAAAATAAATTTCTTTCTGATCTGGTATGTGATGGGAAAAGGAGAAGCATGGGTTTGACAAAAGCCAGGATCGAACTCGGGTCGACTGCGTCAAAAGCAAACAGCTCATGTTTTACTTGCTGCACCACTGATACTTCGGAAAGGCAAGTGTCTTTTGCAGTGCTGTTAATCACAGCCAGGCATTGGTGGGCGGAGTTAATGTAAATAGCCTCTGCCAACAAATTGGTCTATTTGTCCTTAGAGTAATACTCTACACTAGATACACTAATACACTACACTAATACACTAGGGCTGCTTGACAGTGGAATTGAATTCTGTTTGCATAATTGAAATATTTTTATTTATACATTTTATTTATATATTATATTGCTGCAATATTATTATTATTTAATATCTTTGAAAGAATCTGTACTGTATAAAGTGTTACATTTATAATTACTATTCCCTACCTCCAGTTCACTCACGTGTTTGAAGATGAAACGTCACATGGAGCGCATTGCGTTGTGGGAAACAGTATCCCATGCAGTGTCTTCAGATGCATACATCAGATTTCAGAAAATGTAGTAGGTAATCTGGGAATTCCATGCATACAGAAAATTCACATACTATTCACAGTATATACACAGCATACTGCAATATAGTATGGTAGTATGCCATTCCAAACAGCTTCTGTACTGATTTCAGTGTACTTCAGTTATATTTAGCAGATTCTGGCGAATATAGTAGGTCATCCGGGTATTACATGCATACAGAAAATGTGCATACTATGCACAACATACATACTGGATACTGCAGAAATAGTAAGAGTATGATATTATGGGCATTTCGAACACAGCCTAGTGACTGTAAAAAAAAAAACGTGGACGACGCAATGGACTTCAATCTCTTCCACTGAAGAAAAGTGAAGCCGCCATTGTCCCAACAGGGTGCGGCCATATTGTGCTGATTTGGGACCAGAGTCTGCGCAGTAGCGAGCGAAGTCCTACAATTTTAAAATCCTAATCCTAAAATTGTCATTAGGAAAATATAGTAAAAAATATTATAGAATACAAATGATTGGTTATCCTCCAGAAGTGTATTTGATTTCTTAGTCAATTAAAAGACATAAGAAAAAATAAAGCCTGTCAAATTGACAAAAGTTTTTTGTTTGTTGTTTTTTATTTTTTACATTTCTGTCCCCATCATTTCTGAAATGATGGCTATGTCCCTATATGTGCAGGACAGAAAACAGTGCACTAGTCTTCTTGTGCTTGAATGGTTTAAAGTCATATTAAAATGCGCACAAAGGAATCGATAAGAGGAATACAAATTGTAATTTTATAACAAGTATATGATTCCTGACCTTAAGCATCCTATTCCAGAATTGGAATAGATTTTGGATTCCCAAGCCTAGGTATGGATTAACATGTTAAATAAAATGCTCTTTTTATTTGTCCTACCAAAAATGTGCCTGGAGTCCACCTTTGTTATTATAACAAACTACACTTTCAATGTGATTTTAAACCATTCAAGTCAAGAAGACTCTCAGGCTGTTTTCTCTGCTGCACACACATCCTTGTGTAAGTGTTCTTTAGCCTGTTGATTTTCATTCGTAGTATTCAGCTAACAAGGAAATATTTTGCAATATGATGATATCTAAGATTTTTTATTAATTATTATTTTTTTACCTTATAGGAATCGAAATTAGGAATTGACAAGAATCGGAATCATTAAAATTCAAACAATGCCCAACCTTACCCACACCCCACATCATTTTTTTACTGGCAATTCATTCCAACTGGGGGGGGGGGGGGGGGTTTAAACCCGTTCTTCTTTTAAACCTTCACCTACCCTTCTTTGCTTTTGCCCTTCTTAAAAACAACCACATAATCTTATGTGAATGTACTTTTCAAAATTAGTTATAAAACAGTTGCTCCTGGCAACAGGGATAAGTAGTATGTTTGCTTAACATAATGTCAAACATGACAATTTATGAGACTAATATCATGTTTTGCTCCAAGATCACTATATAACATCAGTCGTGTTTGAAACAGTTAGCTTCTGTGGTTCCATGTTGCTTCTTATCACAGTGAGACAGAAAACATTTTTTTTTTATTTATAAAATATGCTAGAAAATATATACAGTATATATTTTTAAATAAAATTCTATACTGTGATACAAGCTATGTCAATTAGCATTGCATTGCAATTGGGTGTTTATTGTCTTCCACGTTTCATCAGTCAAAGCATCTCTATCTGCTTGTTATTGAGCTGTAGTGATATCTGATGCATTTGTCCATAAGGGATTTCCCGGGTCTCACTTGTGAAACAGACATTAAAGTACATGAGTGTTAGGGTTAGGGTTAACCCTGCTCCATAATGTGAATCGTCTAATTTTGGGTAAAAATAGAAAAATAAAGTATTTTGTAACGCAGTAACTTGAGTAGTTTTTCAGAAAACACATTTTTTACTCTTCCTTGAGTTATATTATTTTTCAGCACTTTTACTTGTACTCAAGTAAATTATTCCTTAAGTAGCAGCAATACTTTTACTTAAGTGCAATTTCTTAGTACTCTTTCCACCACTACTTGTGAGACTGAAGACTTGAGTAATGGCTGCAGAAAATTCAGCTCTGCAATCACAGGAATAAGGTGTATAGTGAAAACGGTAAACAGTTATTTTAACTAGCAATATATGTTCCATATTACTATTTTACTGTTTTATACAGTAATAAATAAATGCAAATAAACACAGCCTTGGTGAGCACAATGATTCTTCCGGAACCATTAAAAATCGTGAACATTTGAACGTTGTGTAATATTCAGTTCCTGTGAAAAACTGTTCCAGTGGGCGGAGTTTACATGATTATTCATTAGTTCCCAAATTGTGGGCGTGTCATTGAGACAGACGAATGGAACTGAAAATATTAGTGCACACTCCTCAAATCGCTACGTGTTTAATAGATTATTTCGAAAAGGTAATGAAGTAGGCCTATCAATGTTTAGCATTAAAGCATTAACTGCAACCGTGTCAAAACAGCATAGTTTGTGTAATAATATGATAAATCGTCTAAGCTGTTTTGCCTGATTACAGCAAAACAAACGATAATCGAATAACTTGTGCTAACCTGGGCTAGCCTATCAGAAAGCTTTTTTGTGTGTGTGTTTAAGCTTTTAATTTTATTTATTTGAATAGATTAGCCTACCTAGTTGTCATTGGTGACTAGTACTGCAGTGTATACATCAATGCCTGAAACAAACCTACAAATGTATCTGTGGCCTAATAAAATTAATATAAACTATAGCCAGGAGTGAGTATCCTGTGTCATTCTTTCTTTCATCTTCATCTTCTTTTTTATTTTTAATGGCCTGTATTTCTCAGTATCTTTATCAACACCAAACTACAAATATTCATTTTTTTCATATTATATTGGATATCATGTATCATGTAAATTATAATTAAAGTCACACAAGTAAGATGTCACTTTAGCTCTATCTGTCACATATTTTCTCTCTATATATTTTTTTTATTTTAAGTTAAAACAATTTTTTTTTTTTTATATATTTCCACATACACCTGTTTGGGAATCACCAATCTCCAAGCACTAATAGATTAAATTATATTAGAAGGTATATGTCGCACGAGTTTGTTAAGCTCAAAATAAAACTCTGTCATGCCATATTAGCATCACACGTGTTGAACCATTGAATCATTGACCAATCGATTTTTCAAATCTTCTATCAGAAGAAGAGAGTCAAACAACCTTGTAAAACACATGAGTTCACTTTTTATTTGAAAGAACTGTCGGCCTTTAATGATCGCTACAAAAGCATGTCATGTTTTCCTTAATTGTATTTAGTGAACAGTCAAATACAGAGCATTGCTTAACAATTTAGAGAATCTGAGAAAGAACTACTAATAATAAATATTATAATAATTTCATATATAATCATACATTGTGTCTGTTTTTTGTCCATATGTTGCACTGAAAAACAACCTCTTTCATGTCATATGTTTAAAAATGGTGTGTGAAAACATCCAAAATATTATGATCCATAGTGTTGTGTTCAGAAGTCAGAAAGAGCTTTATTAACAAATATGTTTACACACACAAGGAATTTGAATTGACGACAGGAGCTTCCAGTGTAGAAAAAAGTACAAACATAGTGCATACATACATAGGAATCATGTTTAAAATTTGAAAATCATGTTGTAACATTTCTAAATCTTACTTCAAAGATGTTTATTCACATCTTTACAACAGGAACCCTCAATGTTTTTGGGGGGTCAGCCAACTCTGTTGCTCCTGTCTCCTCCTAAGATGGAATATCTTTGCTGATATTATATATAAAGGTAATAATTCATGATAATTTCACAATCTTTCATTTGGTCAGTTCTCTGATTATGGGCTGGGTTAATATTTTACCGAGCATGGCAGGTAACAAATAAATGTTATCTATTTTAGGTAAGGGTTTTTTATTTGAGCTGCTTATTTAAAGGGGTCATAATGCTGGGGGCGCTTTCAAGTGTATTTTTCTCTTTGAAGTGTTACAAGCTGATTGTGGCATAGATAAGATCCCTGAAAGATTGGCAAAGACTAAAGTCTCAAAACCATAAGAGATATTCTTTATCAAAGTTAAGAATCTGCCACACCCCCCTAAAACGGCTTCTCTCTAACACGCCCCCACATATCTACCTAACTATGTGGAAATATTAGCATAATGCAGCCCTAATGTGCACGCAAAGATGAAGGCGTTGTTTCAGTAACGCAGGGCAGTTAGGTTTAAATGGCCGGTCATGTCGAGGGAGACACGGCATGTTTGTTTCTAGCAGGGTGCGAAAGCAAAAGCACTTTATTTTAGCCTTCCGGAAGTAGATGGTCATTTAGGATCTTTAAGATTACTTACAACAGAACAGCACTGCATTTTATGGACGACCGTTTCATGAAACCTAGGAGAGGAGGTCATTCTGACTTTGCTATGACAATCTGGTGCTTCTGAATGAGCTACTGTTTTGTTATTAGTTGAAGTATTTGCTATTGACTGTTCAAATGCCAAGTTTTGGGCGCATCGGGTGTTGTTTGTTTTGTGTGTGAGTAGTAGAGAGAGAGAGAGAAGAGATAGAAGAGTAGAGAGATGAGAGAGAGAGAGTAGAGCTAGAGAGGGGTGGGGGGTGGGGGGGGGGTTCACATAACAGTGGAGTCAGCTGTCTTAACCGTGGCTTTTGTACTGCAAACACATAGCAGCTTCATCGCTGTGTCTGTCACGTGACTCTGTTCCCATTTCGTCGCTTGAACTGACTGGTAAAACTAATGACATTTTTACTGTCTTTTACATTATCTTTGAAATGATGAAGCTCTAAGCTCGCATTATTGTAAGGAGTACGTTACATTTCCACAACTATTCATGCGCTTGTTCGGAAGGAGGGACTTTGTAGAAAATGACGTGTTTGAGAGAGGCGGGGCGTAGAGGACTTACAATAATGTACAGTATAAAATAATGTGTTTTTTTAACATTATAGCATGTCAACATATTCTGTTACACCTAATACACAAAATAATGATATTTGAAAATAGCATCATATGACCTCTTTAAATAATGTATCTCAAAACGTTAGTAGAGTATATAAATATTAGTTACATTCATTAAATGTTACTATGACAAGTACAGAAGTAATTGATTTATGAATATAACTCAAATTGAAAAGACAAGGGAAGTTGTGTGAAAGCATGTGAATGTGGAATGAAGCAATGCAAAATGAAGTGAGTGTCTGGTGTCTGAGATAATTATTAAAACAGGGCCTTGACACTCAATGAAAACAGCCGCCATGTATGTTCAGTTCACACAATGATCAGGTACCAGACAGTGACTTAAGCTCCACATCCAGTCTGAAACAAGACAATGGCTTTACATGACGATGAATATATGTCACAAAAGCAAATCAAAGCCATATTATGACACTATTGATGATGACATATGTATAATTTCTTATCCAAATTTAAAAATAATATTCTTGAAGTAGCTGCTGGCCTAGAGGTGTCCTCCTTCTTGATGTCCAAGAAGACTGTGCCATCAGAATAATGCTTTAAGGTTTTTGCACTGAATTATAAGCAATTGACAAATAATAATGATTACAAATAAGTACATTTTGAAATACACGACATAAAATGGTCATGCATGTAGTTATGGTAGATAGATTAGGGCTGGACAATAATTCAATATCAATATGTATCGCGATATTATTTTTTTCAATAACGGTGATATGTTTTTAAACACATTTCCGATATTTTGATACACATTACCAGTGTTTCCCATACACTGATTTATTTGTGCCGTTTGACTTCGTTGAATAGATCAAGAGCTGTCATTCACTTCAGCTGCAGCGCGAATGGCTAGAATGCGCAACGCTGCAAATCCAGTGTTGAGGCTCCGCTATTATTATTGCATTTCATTAGTCCCACTTATTTATGCGCGTTTGTTCGCCGGAAAGTGAGCAAGACATGACAGTTACGGTATCATTATTATAGTTAAATAAGATGAAAGAATAGGCTATAATATAAAGACATTAGCTACATTTATTTTCAAATTAAATATCACAACACACATTTATCATTCAGTCTAGTGCGTTTTACATATAATGTAAGCGCAACTTGTGTAGATTTAAAGCATGACTTGCTTATTTTGGTGTGATTTGGATAATTTTACATCTAATCAATCTCAGAATGCTTTCATTTGGTATCGATAGACGTTTAGCCTAAGTGCTTTCTTTGAAATTGAATACGAAAACTAAAACTGCAACAACTAGAACCACAAACTAAATAGAAATGTGTTCACAAAATAAAAACGAAACTAAAACTAACAAAATTATTAATGAAACTAATAAAAACTCAATATTATTGCAAATTTGAAAATGATATTAAAATAAAACGAATTTAAAAATGCAAAACTATAATAACCTTGGTCTCCAGCAACATTTCCAGTTTTTGTTATTGTTCGATTTTTTTTGTTTTCTGCAGCAACTCGGAGCACTTTTCATACCCTTTTTTCTGGCTGAAGCACATTTGTTTCAATCTATAAGAATAACCAGCCTACACTACCAGTCAAAAGTTTAACAGTAAGATTTTTAATGTTTTTGTTTTAGAATTCTCTTGTCTCAACAAGGGCATTTATTGATCAAGGTGTGCAGCAAAAGACAGGACAAATTGAAATATTTACTAGACGCACACCAGCTTCTAATTGAATCGAGTTTTAAAAAGTAGTTATCCATGTGGTCATAGCCTGAGACGGATTTTCAGTATCATTACTCCAGTCTTCAGTGTCACATGATCCTTCAGAAATCATTCTAATATGCTGATTTGCTGATTATCAATATTTAAAACAGTTGAGTAATTTTTTTTTCAGGATTCTTTGATGAAAAAAAGGATCTTAAGATCAGCATGGTATCTGAAAGTAATAGGAAGCTTTTGTAAACTATTGTACACTATTCCATTTCAGTTGGTAGGCGATATACAATGTTTTTGGGAAAAGGAATTTTTTTATAGAAATGTAATAAAATTTTATTATAGCAAGGATGCTAAATATTGACAACAAGTGAGATAAAGGCATTATAATGTTACAAAAGATTTCTATTTCAGTTAAATAGTGTTCATATCGATATTGGAAATATATCGTATCGACCGAAATTAAGAAAAATATACAGCAAAAATTATGAGGTCATTATGGGTTTATAGGAGTGTTAAATTCAGAGTGTGTTTAAACAATGGCATTTTGTTAAGATCTAACGCACTGCTGGCGTCATAGATGAAGTGTTCAGTGTTGTTTATTGGCAGTTTAGTGTTGCGTCAAGCTTTTAATAACGCACTTTACACTGCCCGGCCAAAGCACCCACGCCATGTTTTCAATTCGTGGGTTTCGGGTGTCCGCCGCCGTGTGTCAGTTACAATTCGTTTTTGCTTAGAGGCAAGCTCTAGAGCGACGTGAGTGTTTTGTATTATTTGAAACATATTCCAGTTTAATACATATTATATATATAAGATTTAGGGCTTTCATGTAAATTCGGTTGACATATGCTATAGTTGCACACTTTTGTTGCTAGATTCAAGCTGTAAAATCGTTGAAGTGAGATTCGTAGGTAACGTTAACGTTCATTCCAACATGGATTCGATAATCCTATCATAGTGGCGCAAATCTGGTTCTTTTTTGTAAGCCGAATAAGTGTAAATACACGCACAACACAATAAATATATAGATATATATGATAAAATATACTATGATAATGTATATGTTATATAGGGGTTTGACTGGGATGTAACTCATAATGGCGCCACGAGTCAATCGTGTGAAAAAAGGGGTTTGTAATTTTTAATAATAACTCTGCAGCATAAATTGAATATATTTAACTTTTCATACCAAATTTTTTGCAATGTTGTAAGGATTTACTATCACAGTCACATGTGTTTTAGGCGGGAGAGAAAAGCTGAACCCGCAGTTCCGCTCTCTTGCGCGGGCATTTCACAACAGCCATTTTGTCGCTTTTCCCTACAGAGCAGCAAGGTAAGTGATTCTTCGAGTTATTATGTTTTATTTAACCATATCAGTTTGATAAGCCTTTATAAATGCAAAATAATTTTCCTGTAATTTTATTTATAAATAAGTGGAAACTTAGCTACAACTTTTGTGGTGAGTTGAGCTGTGAAATAAAACCGGTTGAATGAAGTGATGGCTGAGATAACATTCAATTTAGATAATTTCTATGATTTTTGGCTTCAGTTTGGTTCTATAAGCAAAACATGTTTGCACGTTTTTGTAATTTCTTTCAATCTTCACCATGGTAAATTGGAACAGCTTGATTTTTACCGTAGCCCAACTTTAACGGCGCCGCGAGTCGTCCTCATGGAAGAGTTTTAACTTTTCCAAACCTGTACTAACCTTACCTCAAACCATTTCATAATCATTTCCCACAAAACTTGTAAGTATTTATCAAAAATATTTTTTTTGTCAGGGTTTTTAGACAGGAGAGAGAATATGACCCAAAGTTAACACTCTTTTGCGGACATTGTCTCTCACGTGTTTCACGGTTTCATGTGAAGCTTATGGCCATGTGTTTTCGATAAATAAATTGATAACTTTTAGTGAAACGATTACTGCTTAAGACTGGTTCTTAATCCTGTTAACGTTACTCGTGAGTCACAACCCCCGCTCTGCACATTTTGAATACAGGGTTTGTTCTATTCAGCCGTAAGTTAAGTGCCCTACGAAGTGGACTTCACAGGATATTAAACTCCGACGAATGATTCCCGTTCGAACCGAAGCGTATGTCAATCAAAGCGCAATTAAAGGGCAGCGAGACGGGAATATAAGCAAACTCTCACGATCGATTAAATACAACCAACAAATTTACAAAATTCGATTAATTTAAATTAATATAATATAATGTGGCAATTATATAGAAAATACAACATAAAAAAAAAACACATATTTAAGTCCTCAATCTTATCGATTTTCGCCGTAATGGTGCCACGAGTCATCCTCGTGTTAAAAGAGATGGTTTTATTCTTTAACTTTTTCAAGTCTAATTCTGATGCATTTAAATATTGGTTTCAAAGTTGTTGTTGTTTTTTTTGATAAGGGCAAATAAGTAAAAGTAGAGTGAATGCTTAGAAATATAGAAAGGGCAAATTATTGCATGTTTGGAAAAAATTTAATGGTTGAGATGAGAATGATTATGCATGTTGTGCTGTGCTTAATCGAGTACTGCTGCTACATTTCAGTAAACATGTTAGTGAAGGTGATTTGCAGAGGAGCACAGAAGTATGTTAAGGTCCCTGAGACTGATGGGGAATTGAACTATCACCAGTTTCACCAGGAAGGTTTGAAGGCTGTTTTGGTAACATATAGAAGTAATAGGGCATATAAGCTTAGGTGCATCATGCTGTATTATATAAATGTAATTGTAAATACCATTATTAACTATGTAAACTTTTCTGACTTCATTCTTATCCCAACATAGCTGCAAAAAAATTTGGCCTGCCGACTGATGTAGAGGTGACTTACAAGGATTCATCAGGGACTGAGATTGATGCTGACATATTCAGTGAACTCCTCCTGCAAGGCAGTGTCACTCTCATAGCCTGTTTGGATGATGGTGTGTTCAGTTTTACTGTAATTCTATAAGTTTTGTTCTAGCGACTGTTCTAGAGACATTTTTTTCATAAATAATTTGAAGTTAAAGCAGGATTGTGTAAACTGCTTAATTTGACCTCATGTGAATTTGTTTTGCCCCAAAATCTAGACGCATCTGATGTCTTGACGTCTTCAGAAACATGTTCATCAAATGCATCAGCACAGATTACTGACAATCCCCCGAGAAAGAAAGCAAGGACGACAGATGACTGTACTACTACTGACAAACAAGCAGCAAAAAACGTAAGTTATGTAAATGTTAAAAAAAATTGTTACCTTTTGCCTTGTATACTGATTAGTCATTATCCATGCTTAATTTAGTTGATGTCCTGAGTCATTGCCATATCTTTCATAGTTATAACTGAGGGTTTACTCACACTCTACTACAGTGTCCACAGCCCCTTTAGCTGTGACTATATTAATAATACATCAAGGTCTTTTATATTTTTCTGCTTAAATATGTGTAAATGTCTGCATTTATATCACACGTATTTCTTCATGTTACAGATGGTCAAAATAGTCCTGAAGTCAAAACCTGGTGGAGACAAAATAATGTTTGAATACGATAAAACCAAAACTTTGTCAGACAGCACCCGCAGACAGTTGGTTATCATGCTCGTTGCCGACATGATTGAACCTCATGGGTAAGAATTTTAATATAAATGATGGATTATGAATATGGTCTGAGTTTAAAAAAAAAAATTCAAGTACTGTTTTAGACTGGTTTATGTTGAAAGGTTGTCTTGTCCTCAATTCCCTTTGTTTACCAATGTCCCTGCTTTATGACTCAAAACAGAAGAACTCCTCCACAAACTGTGCGGACCAAGTATGCTCTAGGTATTGTCACTTTGTTTCCTGACCTGGAGGACCCATATTCTAAAAACGGATATGTAAGTGCTTTTTTTCAGATTATATAGGTCTAAAAAAAATTAGTCACTTTAAAAAAAATTTTTAATGATTTGCCTTAATTTTTTTAAAATCGTTTTCTGGGCTCTTTTTTTTTTTTTTTTTTTGAGGCGCCATTTCGTACGAATGCACTATAGCGAAGCATCTGTGTACGTCTGCGCCTAGACCCTTAAAACACCTGTAAAGAGAAGGACCTGCACAGTTGGTGAAAAAAACAGAACGAGTCAAAAGGAAGACTGAACAATGGTCCACTCTCGGAGAGAGTACCATTTTCAAACACCGAACAGCTGACCGGAGATGAGTGCAGAGAGGCGATATCAACTATGAAACACACTTCAGATGAGACCGTTGTTAGGGAAAAAATTAAGATAACATTTCAATACAGACAGGCTATGGTCCATAGTCCAGAGAAGTCTCTAGATGTATTGGACATGTTCCCTAGATTCCTGGACACACCTGGCCTTGTAAGTATAAATCGTAGTCTGTTTAATATTGTGTCCTCTACCTCAAGTTTTATGTGTTCTATTTTTTTTATATACAGAATGAACAAGATTTTTTGCTACTATTTGGAGAAGAGATCTCAGGAAAGTTTCTGGCAAAGTGGCCAACCTACTTCAAACAGAGAGTGATCAATGACAAAGGATTGTCCTCCAGTCACCACATTGAGGAACTCATCAAAGATGCTCAGCGTGAACCTGGTGATGGTAAGATTTAACACGTATCATAAAAATGAATCATAGGCACAAGGACCAAAGACAATAATAGCATTGCTATCTGTTGTGTTTTAGTATTTTGATGCTTCATAACACTTATTTTGAGTACTTGTCCAGTCCAGTTACTATCTTTTTTTTAATTCTTTCTTGGTCTATTTTAGACTCTACAGGGTGGGATAGTGACATCTCAGCCTTACTGTTGCTGCTGTATCTCCTGCCCCCAACTCCAAAAGGTCACAAGAAGGCTGCAAAGATCAGCCCCCTTCAGGCAGCTGACCATGTGGTGCGATTTCTTAGGGTGAGTTTTAATGTGTTTTTAATTCATTCTGAAAACCACAGTAGCCGAGACGTGCAAAACAAATCACAATTATGAAAACAAATTGCAAACATCCAAAACAACACGTCAACGTCATAAGCAGCCCAGTCTAAAAAACAAAATGGCCAGTCAGAAAAACACAATGACTGAAGGGAAAATGAGTCGTATATTTTGTGACATTGAATACTTACAGCAGATTGGCTGATACATCTGTCATCAAGACATGCAGTCCAGTTAAGTACGCCCACTGCCGCAGGTTTTAATAAAATATTAAAGCAAATAAAGTGATAATGGGTAGGGCGGGCGATATGGGCAAATTTCAATCTATTATTGGCGATGCTATATACAGTATAGATATTGGTATTTTCAGTTTTGTATCTGGAATTTTTTGTTTAAATCTGTATGTTAATATAACAGGTATTTATTTAATTCTGCCCAATGTTGTCCAATGAAACAATATATTAAAGGCTATGAAAACTAATAAAGTGAATGCAACAATGTAAGCCTATATATTTTGTGCAAAAAGGGTCAAAATCACATTTCATAATAACATTGTAACATTACAATCTAAAAATATTATGCTCGTTCATTATGCTAGTTTCATTAAAAAAAAAAAACTGAAAATTGTTTCTTACTTGCTATTTTGTTTTTTGATTTGTTAATTTGTTTTCATAATTGTGATTTTGTTTTGTGCTTCTCAGCCACCTTTTCTTCAGTAACTTACTGGAACATGTTTGGCATTGCATCTATAAAACAGAATTAGCATTCATTGTAATTGGCCTGGTTTTCTTATATTATCTAGATGGGAACCAGCATTCCAATGTTTTTGGAGAAAGTCGGATCTGCACAGCCTTTCCTGCTCTGTACTGGAGAAAATACCAAAAGCATTCAGAGGTTCTTCATTATTGTCGACATGAAACCAATTCCATGCAAGGCTCTGACGACGGTAGCAGCATTTGATGAGCTCTTTAAGGCACACTTTGTGTTCAGCACATCATACCACGAAAGTCTGGCAAACTTCTACATGTTCATCCAAACGGCAGTGTACAACATAGATGCTGGAACCTCCAAAGAAAGACCAAGAGTCAGAGAACTAAGGGCAAGATTTCTCAGTGGAAAGGAGTGATTGAAGATAGGGTCAAAGCATGTTTACATGTTTTATTTGTAAAACTTCTCATTGGACTTCATCTCTGATTTGTCGGCATTTGAAACTTCTACACGGCCTTTACCCTGGAAAGCTCTTGCGTTTACGATGTGCAGAGTTTGGATGTTCTTCAATGTTTGGCACATATTCTGGATTTAAGAAACATTTAATCACAGTTCATGGTGATGGGACAGTCCACAATGCGAGTGTGAATGAGGGTGAATCCAGTGGTAATTGTGAAAGAACTTTTCAGCTGAATGTTAGTGAAGCTGACTCAACACCTTCAACTTCACAACACGATTCAGCAGTGCTTAAGTCTGAAAAACTGTTGCAGGACATGTGTGGATCTGTTGTTGCTCAGTTACAGGCATCAAGAATTGCTAACAGTACAGTTCAGAGTGTAGTTGTTTCAATGGAGGAGTTGATAAATGATATTCAAAGCCATACAAGAGAGACCATTTTGAGAAGTTTTTCATCAGTTCAGGGTAGTGAAGAAATTAGTCAGAAAGTTGAAGCTGCATTCGATGACATGGATAATCCCTTAACCATTTTCAACACTGAGGCTAAACAACAGAAATACTACAGGGAAAAATGGGAAATAGTTGAACCCATTGAGTGTGTTCTTGGTGTGCGATATGATGTACGTTGAGACAAAACAACAGGAATCTACACCTACATCTACAAATATACAAGTTTATTTATGTTCCAGTTCTAAAAACGCTTCAATCCATGTTTAAAAATAAGGAGGTAGTTAAAGTTTTTCAACAAGCAAGTCAACTCCACGAGGATATTTATGAAGACATTTGTGATGGAGAATACATCAAAACTCATAGTCTTTTTTCACATGACTCGGTCCATTAGCCGACCATTTGAGAAATTCTGAGTGCGTGAGGGACTTACCGTAACCTATCCGCAGCCGGAGGAGGCACTCTGGTCAAATACGCGGTCACAGTCAGTGATGGAATGTGCTGGGTAATGGAAGCTAACCACCATAGCGGGCATTACAAACTCGGTTGATTTATTTTATTTAGGACTCTTACCCCCAAATTTAACTCGTTTTGATGCCGCGCTGTAAGGACGGGCACTGGGCCCACGACCTATAGAAAGAATCTGGCAAATGTATGGAAGGCGAGACCAGCCGGCAGCCGCACAAAGTATGCCAGGATACACCAGCTAGACCAGGCCCAGGACGAGGCACGCCTCTAGCTGAGTGGGTCTTACTCCCATGGGATGAAGGCACAAAGAGAGTAGTAGCATAATAGTGTCCCCATTATCCATTTAGAAAGATCGCTTCGGTAAAACGGACAAACCTGGTTGCGGCCACTGAAGCGGTTAGGATATCCGGGGACCGCCTGAGGGCGGAAGCGCTTTCACATTAGGAATTTCAGCACCCTGACGGGACCGAGTAAGTTAACTATTGTCTTTGCTCCGAAGAGGAAGCGCCGATAGAGTTATTACTGTCGCTCTAAATGGAGTAGAGAGTCTTTAGGTACATAACATGCTGGTGAGCCTTCTCGACCCCTTCAGAAAATGAGGACAACCAAGTTGTCCTGCCCACGATTGGCAGGCGTTAGAGTAGTGAGAGGCTGCTATGCCTCTAAATAGACTTGAGCATGAAGGGAATCGCGCCGTGGTGAATGTTATGTCAATTCAGAGACCGGGGCGTGTTTTTAGGTCAAGGTTTGTACGAAACTAAGTAACAGCGAAGCCCTTTGTACTGTCGCGTACTGCTAGGGGTGTAAACTTTGCTCGGGTGTAGGCGTTCTACTACGCGCACTGCGCGCGTTTAGCTGCAGGGCCTGTCGGTTACAATTATTCACCAGGCGGATGAAGACGGGACCATAGGGCGTAAAGGCTATACCTCCGCCCCCTACCCCGACGGTGATCTAGCTGTGTTGTAGATTGTGTTTAGCACGTTCTCGGGAGGGTCGCAAGATCCTCATTTTTATTGATTTTGTATTTGTGTGTAAAGGTGCAGAAGCCACACAGCTTGGGCTGGGGCGCTTGCCATAGCCGTCCGTTTATGAGAGAGGAGGTCTCGTCTCATGTGAATGGGCCACGGGGCTGCCGAGAGCAGCCGGCACAGCTCTGCAAAACAGTGCTGGTTCCTCCAGAGCGGGGCCACCAACAGAACCTTGGAAAGGGGCAAAATTTTTCGGGGAAAAGCGTAAAGGAGGAGGTTGGGCCAGTCATGGGCCAACGCATCCTTGTCCTTCGAAATGTAAATTGGGCAGTGAGAGTTGTCTTCTGAGGCGAAGAGGTCAACCTCTGCCCTGTCGAAGATCTCCCAGATTTTCTGAACCTTTTGAGGGTGGAGCATCCACTCCTCCGAGGGGACGTTGCTCAGAGACAGCATGTCTTCTCCTTTCGTTCTCACCCGCATCCTACCTCAGTATAGCGCTGCCTCCGCCGCGCGCAAGTTGAGCTGATTTTTTGTCACTATGTGTTCCCAAGTTACGGCGTCTCATCCTAGTACGAAGAGGACGCTTGTGTAGGAGAGACGGCCCTTTGGTGTGCAGAGTGTCATACTCATGATAGTGTCATATCACCTTTCCATTCCCGGTCACTGGACTTGTCCCCCCGCCCCTGAGCGGATACGCTGTGGTGGCACTCCGTGATCTGGCTTGGTAGCAATTTATTTTGTGTGCGTATCGAATCTAGCTTTTCTTTTCTCTCGTCCCAGCATCTTTTTTTTTTTCTCCAGGGCCAGTTGAGTGCTCCGTTGCCTTTGCATCAGCCGATCAGCAGCTGCTTAAGACCACTTTCCCTAGTAATATTACATATGCCACACTTACCTATTGCATGTTACCACTGCCTGTATTTGTGGTGGTCCTCCGTCATTCTCTGCACGGTTTCTCATGATTCTCTTTACTTTATTGCTGCCCCCCCTCAAGATGAGAGAAAATATTTATTTACCACCTGTCCCCCCCTACTTATGAGGACCCAGTCCTATATGGACAGCAATTTTTTGTTTTTTGTCTATATGTTATAGATATGGTAGTGGATATTTAGTATGTTATCTGAAAATGAGCAATGTTTATATTTAATCATGTCTCTTGATCTAAGCGTGATAACTGCTTGATACAGTGTTGTTTCGAACCAACTTTAAACTAAGTGTTTTTTTTTTTTTTGCAGTGGCTTGGACCATTTACGCATTTTTTTTCACCCCCGGAACCATCCTACCTCGTTTCCCCCCACACCACTCTCTGTTATTCTGCAACAGTTATGTGTATATTTTAGTATAGTGTACCTCCCAAAATTGTGTACCAGGTGCTGCAAATGTTATCTCCTCAGGATCACCGATGTAGATGAGGTCCCTTCCTCGCTGACTCTGTCTCTTCTCTTACAATTCACACGATTTGAGTAGTTATATTTCATGTATGTACTGTTCACCCCCGATTCATCAATTTGTCTTATGCTTGATTAGAAGGCCGTACTTCCTGCCATATCTGTCCTGGTCCGTTGACTTAATGCGCGGGCCCATCAGAAGTGATTTGAGCTTGTGATTTAATATTTTATATGTGATTAGAAAATCCACCTCCAATAACCCATATACAAGTAATCTCAAACGCCTCTAGGCCATCATCAATGTCTGTGAAAACAATATTAGTTTTCATGTTAGGAAGATTCCTTTAAAGAGAATCCCTTGCTATGTCTTATATTGCGTGATGATACTAATCTTTCTACAATATCTATAGATACTTGTTTTTTTTGTGCAATTTGATAAAGGTCATTAGTTTAGAATGATCATTGATTTTCGGTTGAGTTAATGATGACAGATTTATAATTTTTGGTTCAACTCCACTATGCGCCTTTATACAGTTGATTGTTGCATTGGAATTTTTTTTGATTTTTTTTTTTTTTTTTTTTTTTTAGTTTCCTATTTTTTTATACTGTGTTTTTGTTGATTTTTTTTGTTTTTATCAGTAGGTAACATCACTTGTATAAAAGACCCTGTGTGTTTTTGTTTATAGTAATAATGTCTTTGATTGTGTTGGAGTTGTTCATAATATAAATTTAGAGTTACCATGTAAATTTGCATGTTTTGACAGATGCTTTTCATGATAGAGTTGTACTCTGATGTCTGCATTTTTAGTCAGTGTTGATGTGTATCCACATTTTTTATTGACATACTGTAAAGTCTGCTGACTTTTACCTGACGTAAATTTGTTTGATTATACACTGTTGGGGGTTAATAGTATTGTAGTGTGTGGCTATAGCCACAATGGGAGTGTTATACGGACTTCCTCGTCGGTTCACGCCCGTGATCTGGGTAGACAGTTAGTTGTTTGTGAAATTACGTGGTGTGCCAATTTCAACATTGGCAGGGAGTTTATGCACACCCCTCGCAGTCGTAATAAGTCGACTATCTAGTTCGATTAATCATCTGTGTGTTTAAAGAAACTCTAATCACATTGCTTTTTTTCTAGCATCTCCCATGTTGCCTCTCTTATTCCTCTGGGTTTACCTTTGCAAATATTCTCAAGCAGGTTTGCAGCTTTCCAGCATCTCTCAGGACGATCTCTGGAGTATGGCAGATTCTATTTAATCTATTTATATATTTTGTATTGTAATATGGGCTGAAGCGTTCAGGCATTTCGCATGTTAGCACAGCACGCTACAGTGTAAATGACAAAATAACTGTTACATGGAAAATACACTAGACAGGCATTTCACGCCATTTGCTACTGTGTTCCTTTTGATCTGCAGACCTATCTAGGGTTGCCCATCTACACCCTTATTTCATCTTTCTGACCACTTGTCTTATTACCCCAATTGTATTTCTAAAACATCTCTAAATTGTATATATAGATAATTATGAAAGTCCAAACAATATTCAGCGACCCTGTAACTGTCTTGTTAGTGTTTTGTAGTGATAACTAATTAAGATTCTTCAGTATGAGGTGATCTGTGTTTACTTGAACTCTGCACCATTGTGATCGACTGCTGGAGTTAATGACTTGAGGGTAATGGCTAATGAGTGGAGGATCGACCTGTTGCCTAATGTTTACACTAATGGCAAACCAGTTGGTCGGCCAACCCCATTAAAGCATTTAGAGCTTATAAATAAGAGCAGCCTAACATGATCAGCTCATTACCTGAGGAATATAGGGAATACACTGTTAAATTATCTTTTTTTAAAATATTGCGTTTGTAAAGAATGAAAGAGTGCATGTTTTGTCTCATCAGTGTATATAAAAAAAATATATCAAATAACTGTATTCTAGCTGAATTTTCAGCAGCCATTGGCTCCAGTTTTCAGTGTCACATGATCCTTGTTGAAAAGACAGTTGTGCTGATTAATATTTTTGTATTTTTTATGGAAATTTCGATATATTTTTTCAGGATTCTTTGGTGAATAGAAAGTTAAAAAGAACAGCGTTTATTTGAAATAGAAATCTTTTGTAACATTTTAAATGTATTTACAATAGAATGAAGCTTAATGTTAATTCAGGCGTCCACAAGTGTATTTTATATTACTTATGGACATATCTCTCAAAGTTTGACAACCAGATTATCTCCAAACATGTTTGTCATAATTTTGAACAGAATACCTAACAAACTGAAATGTTATGGTGAAAAGGTATACTTGAGCTATCTTGCATCAAAATAAATGCTTGGTTTCAGGGGCGTAAATTCGTCTGACAGTTGGGGGGGACAATAAACATAAAATATCTCAATAGCAATTTTTGAAGGGGACACAAATAATCCAGCTAAAATTGCACTTGTAAGGATATGTATACACAGAGAAAAGCCTTACTACTATTACAGGTGCCAAGCCGCAGTTTTCCCGTGTAATTGAAGCTATTATCACGTTGCGAGGTTGAGAACCCCAATAACTGTATTTTAGCCCTGGACGCAAAATTTGTCCCGGGGACCCCCCTGAAACTCGGTTAGTTGGGCTAGTTTGAGTAGCAATTGGGCGGTTTTGGTGTGAAACCTGCAAACCTTTCGTCAAGAGGTAAAGGTATTAGCTAACATAGCGGAAAATATATTGGCATCATCTGTATTAAAGAGAAAATTATCACTTTATCCGATGTTTAAGTGAATAAAATATCCTTGACAGCCATACTTACTAGAGTTCCAAGACTATTGACTTCTCTCTCACCTGACTTGTGTGTGTATAGGTGATGTAAAAGAGAAAAGCAGGCATTTGGATCAAAGCACTGTGAGGCAAGGGAGGGGGAGACTCAAAATGTTTCTAAACTTAAAACTCGTTTTTGCATTTATTTTGTTTTACTACTTACACAATTATTTAAAGTAAAAACATTGTTATTTACAATACACAGACTGGTTTTTAATCATATTTTTAGGGGGGGACAACCCTCAGATGGGGGGGGGGGGGTC
>JADLZN010005902.1:0-65202 GCA_018155175.1 Sinocyclocheilus anophthalmus
GTTAAATGAATACCGTTAAATGTGTGTGACGCCATTTGAAAAAATACGCAGGGCGAGCCTAATCAAGTCGAATCTCGGGGGGAGCGGGGTGCGCGGTGTTCTCCAGGGGCGAAAAAAAAGATCGTAGAGGGGAGGCGGGGTACAAAAGGGGCAGGTATATTGAACATATATGGCAATAAAATTATGTTACCTCCTCCTTCAAGCAAGGGTGACCACAAAAAACTAGTAATCATAAACTTACATCACAAAAAAAATTTTTATTCATACAAATGAACCAATATAACGAAATAAGCAAACAGAATACATCATATAACAGAAATTCATTCCTCCTCATAAAAAGAATGTTAATAGCCAGCCAACCCTCTATAAACCCCAATACAATCCAAGCTTCTCTGCACAAAGTAATCCAAAAAAAAGAAATTACATAGACCCACCCCTTTATTCCTCCTGCTACATTTAGAGACACACCTCACTCAAAAGAAGTACTCCAAATCAATGGTTAATATAACTGCAAACATAACCCTCATGCAAATAAATAATGCATGTGTTTCAAAGCATCAACATGTATAAACGGTACAAAGGTTGGCTGGCAACACGAGGCTGGAAGTGATGTACAAATAAGAAAAAACAAACAAACAAGAAAGAAAATAAAACACTGGGGGAATGGAAAGGGGTGTACTGCTGAGCCAGGTCCCGATCACAACAATCATCAAATCTTAATTGCGCTGGAAGCATACAGCGCGCACATACAAGGACCGGCTAGCTGAGGAAATGCAACATAACAAACACTGGAGGAACAGCGATCAACTAAACCTGCAACACCGCTGTCAATCTCAAACTACTTTCCAAAGGTTTTCCAGATCAATGAAGAATGAGCGTGACCAGCGGCAAACAAATCCACGATGTTTACATCTGCTCACCCGGACCATGAGCACAATCAAGCACAGAGGTACTACACATACAGAGGACAGCACAATGTTTGTGTCTGCTCACCCAGACCATGTCCGTGCACAAACAAACAGGGAAGTGCTACCAAACAGCGCGCTTCCACACAAAAAGACCGGACCCAGTCTCTAGGCCTCCCTTCCGATGCCCACTTAAAAACTAGTGTTGGGTCATTCTTGAACGATTCGTTCGTTTTGAACGAATCTTTAATGTGACTCGGGAAGAACGCATGCGCAACATCCTATAGATTCTATACTGGGGGAAGTAGGGGGCAAGTAGTTGGTCACAAAACAATGGTTGGGGGATGTCTATCGGGGTTAGTCTGATGTCGTAATTCGTTCATCACGTGACAACCCCATAAGCCCAAACCCGAAGACTTGTCAGATAAGAGGTGGTGAGCTAATCATAGACTGAAGACTCAGGTAAACAATGAATTCATCTTTTCTGTTTCTTATAGCACTATAGTTTTGAATTGTTTGTAGTGTGATCAACGTTTACGTAAGTAGTAGACGTATTAGGGAAGTAACACGTAACATTAATTATATTTTGCTAAAATGAACGAAATGACGTCGAAAAAAAAGATCGGGCCAAATTTTTTAGTTTGCTGAACGAGATTCAAAGGTCCGAGTCGGTAAAATGATATGAACTTCCCATCACTATTAAAAACTCAACCCACCTGCATGGCCACGCCCTCTACTACTAGCCACCTCCCCGGCTACAATTATAATCAATTAATTCAAGAATGAAAATGCATTCTTCATTATGGCTTCTTGTTTGTTAATAGAAGCAAGGTCTCATCAAAGTCAGTGTTCTCTTAAGTTTCATATTAATTCTTATTTTTACATGTTCTTGTATATATTCTCTTCTCTCTTTTTTCAGTGTTGCTTGTAATCTGATTGTGTAAGTGATCAATCTAGCAGTTATTCTAGATCAATGATTTATCATGTTCATAACATATAGTGATTAGTCAATAATCACTGACGAAAAATAATGATTCTTATTTTTCTCTCTTTTGCTTGTTTCAGCAGGAGCTAACTACACCCCAAAGGCTAATTTAGGAGCCACAGCACTAAGCATCCTTGGCATGTAAGTATGTTTTTACTATCAGATGCAGTATGTGGCATTAGATTAACTGCAGCATAATTGTCTTAATATAATAATAATTAAAGAGATGTTTCGAGATTATAGACTTATAGACTGACTCAGAAGCCCGTTTTGCTCTAATATTTACAAACAATACAAATGTTACAGTAGCTGAAACACACTGATATTCCTTGGATCAAGAGCTGTCAGCGTCGGCGCTAAAGACGGGATACGTTTGTAGTGCAAAAGCAACAGTTCAGTTTGGAAGGACCGGATTAAGTTAGCTGCAGTGTAGCTCCTTTTGCAATTGGGGCCGGGTGTGAGCAGTTGGGGTCAGGATTGGGTAATGAGTTACCTGACTCAATGAGGTTGGTGGCGAAAAAAGCATACTTTTAAACAGTATTAGTACTGGGGACTTAGGACTGGTCGTGTATACACAAGTTGTTTACCAGTGTCTGTCCATTAGGGCAAAGGGGGGGTTGTATGGGGGTGAGCTAGAACTCATGACGGATTTCGTCACCCCTTGGTCCCGGGCGTGTTAAAATTTGTTCATGATCAGCGTCGTGGTTACTGGGGAGGGTGGCCATGCAGTCCAGAGACAACTTGGATGCGTTTGGTGCCATAGTTGGGTTTTTGTTGCAATATTTCCCATGTCTCCGTGCTTTGATTTGTTGGGTTAGGGCGATTCAGGGGTGTGTCGTCTATTTTTTTTTGTTTTGTAATGGTTCCAGAATAGAAGCAGGGGCAATCAAATAAATAAGGTAATGGAATGTATTTAGAGATAGTGACAGGGGGGGAATAAAAAATTTACTGTTGGAACATGGACTGCAGGGGTCACTTAGCTGGATGTTGGGGTTTATTCAATTCAATGGCATGGCATGTACAATAGTGTCGAAAGGGGGTTGTATGGAGGGTCGAGTAAATACGTGTAAATAATGTACAGTAAAAATGTCCGTAGATATTATACTGTAAAACTTGAGTTCAGGTAAGGATCATAGGATATCAGTACTGTAAACAGTAAGTTGCAGTAGGGTATTTTTTCACTGTAAGAATGGAAATTGCCGTCGAGGGTCCAGTGTATACTGTCTGCGAGAAGTTGTTGGGTAATGCAGGTGTATACTGTAACATGAACTGTGCCTCGTAGAGCTACTGTAAAGGGTGTGGTGTACAGGTACAGTGTACTGCAATAGGCTGTGGCCGAGGTAGTTACACGCGGGAAAAAAAAAAGCAAAAATAACCTAAAAAGTCTAACATGGTACTTACATCTAGAACACGTATCTCTCATTACGCAGCTGAGCACAGAACAACATACGCCGTTTACGTCGTGATATTCTTCAAAAGGGCGTCTAACTAGGGTGACGCGGAGGGCGGACCCAATTGGGGTTGAATAATGGGGCGTTATGTGCGTTTTCTTTTGCGCACACAAAAGGTATTCTCGTAGGCTCTCCGTAATTATGTTGAACGCCCGGGTGCTGGTGCACAGGGGGTGTGGGGGGGGGTGTATTACTTTTCCGAGTAGTGGGTGCCTTCGGCTATGTTTGTTCTGACCTGTTATGCGGTGTAAGGACCCTGGGTGGTCTTCCTATGTGGGGCGGTGGTGGTCAACAGCTCTCAGATTCCATCAACAATATCTTAATTTGTTTTCCGAAGATAGGAACCGGGAGGGGTGCTTAACGTGGGTCTGGAAGAGACGACATGTGAGGGTTCAGTAATTATGGGGACAGGGAATTTATTTTGGGGTGGGTGAACTATCCCTTTTACATGATTATTGGCGTCTGCTGTGTGTTTTTGCCGAGCCATACTTCTCAACATAGCAGGTAAGATCTGTTATGACCATGCAACATAAATTATATCCAGATCTCATTTAATAAACTTATTTTATTTTTTGTTAAATTCATTAATACCTCAACATGACAAACTGCCTTTTATTAAGATCCTTTCTTCATAGTACACACAAATCAATAGATGAAACAAACATTAGTGGGGGGGGGGTGTTTTAGAAACGCTGAACGGATAGCAATGAACATGGTGTGCCGTAGTTGCGATAGGGAGTGTCTTGTCGGATGATTTTATTACCATTTTCTAGAACTATAGGGGGGAGCGAGAGGTGAGATGCAGATGTAGGGCTTTACATGGACAGAACAGACGTCCGATGTTTAGGGGTGTCTATAAGAGCAAGTACTCGTGATTAAAAAATCTACATGTAAAACATAGATGTTAGGTTACCTTAAACAAAAAAACACTACCGCTAAAGAAATACATAATTGAAGTAAACAGAAGTCGAATTAAGAGAAGCGATGTTGAGTGAGTTCCATAAGTGTGTTAGTCGCATACTGAAGGAGCCGTATAAGGACAGTATAAAATTAACATTATTACCGTCATGTAGACTTTTCGCCGACATTTGCGCCAGTATACACACTACGCATGGTCCATCCGTTTACGGCAAATAAGAGCTTCACACCGCTGTCGTCTTTATGCACATTCCAAAGACTGCGCTTGAAGCTTTCATAAAATTGAAAATTAAACACCCAAAACTGTATAGTACCGAAGATGAACTGTATGTTTATACGTGAAATTCCGGAGGGGATGTCGGTTGTCGCCATGTGGGGACGTAATGACGTGTGCCATTAATCGAACAATGTACTATAACATGTAAAACGGGAACAAGAAAGGAATATTCTAAAAGCAACTCACAGTAAACACATTAAATCATAACATTGCCTTATTCAGAATATGGTAAATAATTAGATTGCTGATGTCGATGTAAAACGTAGTCCTGTGCTGGTGAAATGTTGAGGTTGTCTGAATCAAATTTGGTTTGACATATATATATAATATATATATATAGTTATATAATATATAATATATATAACACACACAAGTATATATATGATTACTGATATGCAATACTTTGAATTAATGAAATGGATTTGGGGCTGTTACACTCCACCATTATCAGTACTGTTTTTGCTTTAGTAACAGTTTTTCATATTCATATTGAATCTAAGGCTATTGACTGGGACTATAGACGCTGACGTATTTTGAAAGCGACTTCAAATGCACCCTCCATTTCCCAGAAAAAAATGAAGTGTATATCTGATGGACACTTCGCACCCTACCACATCCCAGAATCACTTGCGCGCAGATGACAACAGTGTTTATATTCAAAGAGCTGTAAAAAAAATGGACGTAGTTCCGTGACGTCCCACTCGTAGGTTTCCCGAAAGAAGTTTTTGATCTCAAAGTGGGCGGAGCCGGGGCGTTTCGCCATCTTGGCAGTGCTTCCGTGACCAGAAATAGAAAATGGCAAAAAGGCAAGAGCTGGTTGCTGAAACTATGCCCACCTATCGCGACGGTGGTGACAGCAGCGGCAAGCCACCTGTTACTCAAGTGGCCACGCCCTTAATTATGCAGAATTTTAAGGCTTAATATAATTTAAACAGATGACTTATCAAAAAAATTCACCCCCCTCTCAGTTGTTATGAAGGGCAAAATTAGCTATATAGACCAAAATCATTTTTTGAACCAGGCTGTAAACATGTTTTTTTCTGCTGTAAAATTGGGCATTTTAACATGGGGAGTCTATTGGACTCATCATTTCACTGATGAATTGCAGTTTTAGTCACTTCCTTGTTGGCTTCAAGAGAGAGAGGGGGAGGTTGCCGCTTGGTTTTAATAGTCACAGAAAAGGTTGGGTTTTGCCACACGCCATAAAACAGCAAAGAAGAAGAAGAAGAACAGGGCGGGTGAGAGTTCTGTGGGGGAATTCACATTGAAATGTAAGTATTGTGTTTTCATTTACTCAAATACCTCGCGAAAGTGTTAAAAGCCAAGGTTTTTTTTTAAACACAAAGCCCACAAACAATAAGACAACCACTATATAAGGCAATAGTCTTTCCCTTTGTTGTGTTTTTGTAGTGCTGTCATTCAAGATATGTCTACAAATGTTTTAAACAAACTTTAGCACTTCAGTATTTCGTATGCACGTCCTGCTGTGTCATATTTTCTAATGTTAAGATTGCAAACCTTAACTTTATATTTTTCATAAGTGTATCCATTTTCTCTTGTTTTAGGACTATTCTGGAGAAAATGAGCCTGCTGGGGAAAGACTTAAAAAAATACAAAGTAAGCGAGTTAATAAACACATTTTTTCTGAAAATTATTGTGCTGTTGTTGTTATCAGGCATGGTTTATTTGCTCTGCCTTAGGATTGCAAGTGTCCTGGGACAGGTGAGGGAGTGAGTGGGAGCTGGTGGAGCTACTCAGGAAGGATATCAAACTCTACAGAGAGACGGAGGAGAGAAGAGACAGGAGAGCAGTGAGTATGAATGGAGGGACTGTTTTCTCTTCATTCTTTTCCGAGAATGCTTTAACAAATCTGATTTATTTGCCTTCTTTATTATTCAAGAGAAAACAGTGGAAAATGGTACATTTATGTGTTTTTTCAAATAATCTTTTTTTAAATGTCACTTTGTCAATGAAACAACCTAATTTCTGTAGTTTATTTTTGGGATTAAGTTAAAAATGTAAATAAGTTTTAAACTTAAATATATTTTGTATTTGGTAATTTATCTGGAACTGATCCTGATTATTCTTGCACAATTTGTATTTTTTTGTTTGCTATATTCCACATGCGTAAATAAAGAGAAGTAATTTATGTACATTGTTAATTTTTTTTAATGCAGCTTATAATTTTTTCACAAAACATTCTTCTATATGTTTATTTTTTTGTCTTGTAAATAATTTTTTTACGCATTAAAACAAATTGTTCTATACATTACTGAAAGTGCTTTTTATAACTATTTACAACATAGCTTAGGTTTACCATCGGGATAAAACATCAATTTTGAGCTCAGCCCTGCCTTCATGTGTTCTGGGGTCTTCAGGAGGTGAATCTCTTGGTGAATGGCCAGCACCTTCTCAGCGACTCGGAGGACAATGCGGTGACAGTGGAACGAGGCATGTCAAACACTCTGTATGATGTACCACCGGCCAGAAAGAAGAGAAACACCAGGGTCTGGATTGTGGCACCCCATCACTGTTGCCATTCACTTCTCAGAAGATCCAGCAGCAGTGTCAGGCCTCCCTGCTCAGCCGAAAACCATTTAAAAACCTGTCCAGCACTGGCACATTCAGCTTTATCCTGCAGTACAGGGGTCTGGTCTGATTTAGGGAAAGAAGGAAAAGAGAAACTGTTTAGAGCAACGTAATTAGTAGAAGAAATATTGATGTACTTTAGTAAAAAGTACAGAGCTGAGTGATCTTCAACAAAGAGGGATCATCACACCAGTAGACTGTAGCACAGAATGGATTAGCAGTCTTGTCATTGTCAGGAAGCCATCAGGAAACCTTAGGATATTCATAGACCCAAGACCACTCAACAGAGCTCTGAAAAGATGTCACTTCCCACTGCCGACAATAGACGACATACTGCCAGATTTATCAAGAGCAAAAGTCTTCACTATGTGTGACGTCAAAAACGGATTTTGGCATGTGACTCTGGATGAAGAATCAAGTTACATGACCACATTCGCCACACCGTATGGCAGGTATCGATGGCTGAGGATGCCAATGGGCATCAGTCCCGCTCCAGAGGTGTTTCAGAGAAAACTCAGTCAAGCTCTGGAAGGATTGCATGGTATCTATGTCATTGCCGATGACATCCTGATCACTGGAGAGGGTGAAACCTTAGAAAGAGCAAACCAGGACCATGACGACAAACTGAGAGCAGTGTTGAACAGATGTAGAGAAGAGAACATCAAACTGAATGCAGAAAACTTTCAACTGAGAAGAAGCGAGGTTCCTTACATTGGACATTTACTTACTGCAGACGGGCTCAAAGTCGACCCTGAGAAGGCAAGAGCGTTCAGAGATATGCCACGCCCAACAGATGTCAAGGGCGTACAAAGATTCCTCGGCATGATCAACTATCTCTCAAAATTCTGTGATCACCTGTCAGATGGATGTGAGATACTGAGGCAGCTTACCCATAAAGACACAATCTGGGAATGGTCAGATGCGCATGAGAGAGCATTCACACGGCTCAAAAATGCCATCACCAAAGCACCAATACTCAAATATTACAACCCAGATGAACCACTGACACTTCAGTGTGACGTGTCTGAGACAGGCTTAGGAGACGCTTTACTTCAGGAGGGGGCACCAATTGCGTATGGAAGCAGGGCATTAACTCAGACAGAAAGGGTGCATGCCCATATAGAAAAGGAATGTTTGGCCATCGTCTATGGTATGGAAAAATTCCATCAGTATACATATGGGCACAAAGTAACTGTTCACTCCGACCATAAACCGCTAGAAAATATAGTTAGGAAACCACTGCTGAACACACCAAAATGCCTGCAAAGAATGTTACTTAGACTGCAAAGATATGAAATCGAAGTCAAGTACATCCCAGGGAAGGACATGTTATTAGCCGACACACTAAGCCGTGCATACTTACCTGAATATGCATCAGAGGGTTCAGTAGAAATGGAGATTGAGAGCATAAACATGGTCCAGCACGTCCATATAGCAGAAGAAAGAATGCAGGCCATCAGAGAGGAAACAAGCAAAGACAGAAAATAAATTACAAGACCTGAATCTGAACTAATAATCCAGACTGAGGTGTGGTGAGCCACATGACACACAGAGAAAGATCTCTTCCAAGTGACCTTGCAATGTACAATTCTCTTTTCACGAGGAACGGCAGTGCGCAGAGTGGAAAATTGGTGTGCGCGTTACAGGGGGAGAGACATGGTAATCCCAAGCACAGCTTCAGATGGTGACCATATTCAGCGCAGAATCACATCGTCACCATTTAGGGCATTAGAGGCAAGGCTTAGACGGCAAATACGAGAATGTGTTTATTGGTTGGGAATGAATGAACAGATAAAGACATTCATAGAAAAGTGTAACATCTGTAGGGCTATGGATGTGAAACAGCAGAAGGAGACTTTGTGGCCTCACGAACTTCCCAGCAATCCATGGTCTAAAGTGGGAACAGATACAGTATATTCACTTTAGGCAAAAGAAATTACCTGATCACTGTTGATTATCTCTCTAATTTCTGGGAGTTTGACTATTTACCTGACACACAATCCACCACTGTCATTCACAAGCTGAAAGCCCACTTTGCAAGACACGGTATCCCGGATGTTGTTATCTCGGATAACGGCCCGCAATATGCATCAGAAGACTTTAAAAAGTACAGTAGACAGTGGGAATTTAAACTTAAGACATCATCACCAGCCTACCCGCAGAGCAATGGGATGGTGGAATCGGCGGTAAAGACTGCAAAACGACTGCTGAAAAAGGCAAAAGCTGATGGGAAGGATCCGTACTTAGCTATGCTTGACCATAGGAACACACAGTCACAGGGGATCAAAGCAAGCCCAGCACAGTGGTTGTTCAGTAGGAGAGCCAGAACACTGTTGCCAACGCATGATAACCTGTTAAAACCAAAAATAGTACAAACAAGACAGGAGCAGATGGAAAGCAGAAACCGTCAAGCTACATACTACAACAGACATGCAAAAGATCTACATACCTTAAAACAAGGAGACCGAGTTTGTGTCCAGCCAGTGGAGCCTAACGGTACTTGGAGAAAAGGCACAGTTGTGAAACATGTGGACTACAGATCTTATGCCGTCCAGCTAGATTTAGGGAACATTCTAAGAAGGAATCGGCGACACCTCAGGAACGACAGGGCCACAGGAGTGAAGAAATTACAGATCAAACAGCCAACTGAGGAATTCAGAGTCAAAGTGATGTTGTGTAATTTTATTGAAGTATTATGTGAAAATGAAAGTAATCAATATATATATTAATATGCTGAATTATGCCAACCCTGGATGTCCTAGACGCAGAATATCTTTTCATTAGACAGTGGAATCTTTCTTAGAACAGTACCTCAGTGAGCTTGAAATAATGTACCAACCGTATAATGGTCCTTTCATTGATACAATGTACGCTTTTCTGTAGACAAGCATACGTATCATGAAAATCTAATCTTTCAGGAACCGGTTGGATGGATTTGACCACACATCCTCGTAGGACCAACATTACCGACCAATGAAGGTGGAAACACTCAATCAAGTAGATAATTTACCCACATCTCGTACGACCACACTACCACCAATTAGAAATCACAAGGCCAAAAGAGTTTGAAACATTGTGTAGCCATCAGCGTGATCCTAACACTAAAAGTCCCTGGAACAATGAAAAAACAGAAAATGACCAAATTTGGAGAAGACAAGGGGTATATAATATGAGTTGATAAACAAAGACTTTGGAATGATTTGGAATTCTGTGACTGTCTTCCCGGCTTTGTTTATTTGTTAAATAAAGTCTTATTTTGACATCTGGAACTCTGCTCCTCCACTTCATTGGCCGCACCCAAGAAAAATCCACAACAGTGACAGGCTTAAAATCAAGTAAATACACTCCTGTGGTTACTACAACAAAGTCTGGAAGAAGAGTCATTAGACCTCATTACCTCAAAGACTACACACAGTAACCCATTAATGCTTGCCTTTATTACAGCCTCCAAAGTTTAGCTGGTATATTTTTCACCTTCAGTTATAGTGTGCATCTTGTAAGTCCCAACTATAGAGAAAGAAGAAAAAGAAAGGTGGAAAGCTGATCAGTAAAGATGGAACTCTATGTAGTGATGAGTTATTAACTGAAGAGAACACTTTATTTTGTTATATGAGTTTATTAAGTACAGGGAAGAAGTATCAGTATCCATTAATTTGCAATTCAGTCACTGAATGTTGCGGACAGGATAACTTTTATTGAAGTTTCAGACAACACAACGTAGATGTGAATGTATACATAATGTTTTGAGTTGCATTGTATGTTCCAAAATCTAGTTGAAAGAAAAAAAAAAGGAAAAGAATGTTGTAATGAATGTTGTTGCAGTACGGACTGTATTTGGTGCCACTCAGGCGGACTTCCTGTTTGACAGTCTCAGTGTTACTGACCGTGGGTTATGCAGTGTTCAATAAAGAGTACGCAACTATATCGCTGGCGCGCTCGTGAAGCTCAGACAGCGCCGATTCAGAACGCCGTTGCCAAGCATCCATCTGGCGAACCTCCGCTCTCTACCCAACAAAATGGACGAACTTCTTCTGCTCTCCCGGACAAATAAGGATTTTTCAAACTCTGCTGCTCTGTGATTCATGGAAACCTGGCTGAAAGACGCCATTCCGGACAGCGCGTTGAGTCTGCCGGGCTTTCAGCTGTTCAGAGTGGACCGCGACGCAGAATCAACGGGGAAATCACGCGGCGGCGGGACATAATTTTACATCAATGAGAGGTGGCGTACAGACGTAACTGTGTTAAAGAAGATGTGCTGTTCAGATCTAGAAGTGCTCTTCATTAATTGCAAGCCATTCTATTCGCCGCGGGAGTTTTGCTCGTTCGTTCTCATAAGTGTGTACATTCCTCCGCAAGCACACGTGAGCTCCGCTTTACAGAAACTCGCTGATCACATCACAGACACAGAACAACAACACCCGGACTCTGTTTTAATCATTCTCGGTGACTTTAATAAAGCCAATCTGTCCCGTGAACTGCCAAAATACAGACAGCACATCACATGTCCCACCAGAGACAGTAATATATTGGATCACTGTTACACCACAATAAAGAATGCATATCACTCTGTTCCACTGGCAGCTTTGGGGCTCTCTGATCATTGTTTTGTTCATCTTATACTGACCTACAGGCAGAAACTGAAGTCAGCTAAACCTGTATTAAGGACTGTAAAAAGATGGACTAATGAAGCAGAGCAGGATTTACAAGCTTGTTTTTACCTCACTGATTGGAGCTTCTTTGAAGCTGCTGCCACCGATCTGGACGAGCTCACTGAGACTGTAACATCTTATATCAGTTTGAAGATATGTGCATTCCTACCAGGAATCATTTAACCTACAACAACGACAAACAATTGTTCACTGCAAAACTCAGACAGCTCCTTCAGGCCAAAGAAGATGGTTACAGGAAGGGGGATAATGTCTTGTATTAACAGGCTAAATACACACTGGAAAAGAAGATCAGAGTGGCAAAGAGGAATTATTCTGAAAAAATGAGGACTCAGTTCACTTCCAGCGACTCGGTGTCAGTGTGGAAAAGTCTAAAAGAAATTACCAAAACCAAAAAAAAATTTGTTTTTTTAAAAACAAATAACCCCCCAACCAAAAAAAACTTTTTCCCCCAGCACTCGTGGGTAATCAACAACTGGCCGACGATTTGAATGAGTTTTACTGCAGGTTTGAAAAGACACCCCACTCCCGCCCTGAACACCTCTCCACACAAACATTCACACCTCCTGCAACCCCCCTCTCTCCCACACCTGCAATTCAGATCAGCGATGAAGAGGTGCGCCAGGTCTTCCGGAATCAGAAAAGGAAAAAAGCACCAGGCCCGGATTGTGTTACACCAGTCTGTCTGAAATCCCGTGCTGACCAGCTGGCCCCCATCTTCATACAGATATTCAGCAGATCACTGGAGCTGTGGCGAAGACAGATGAGAGTCCTCTTCTGTTCTTCAACGCGCCACCATCATCCCCTCTCCAAAGAACCCAAAATTACGGGACTTATGACCCAGTATCCTGTGTCTCCTAACGTCTGTGTCATGAAGTCTTGTGCACAAATCTGCGTGCTGGCCCACCTGACGGACTTCACTGGAACCCTTTGCTGATCCTCTTCCAAATTTGCCTAAAGATCAAACAAGTCTGTGGATGCTGCAGTCAACTCTGGTAGCTGTGGTGCATTATGTTCTGCAACATCTAGGCAGACCAGGGACTTATGTGAGGATCCTGTTTGTGGACTTTAGCTCGGCCTTTAACACTATCATCCCTAACCTCCTCCTGCCCAAACTATCTCATCTCTCCGTGCCCACCTCCGTCTGTCATTGGATCAACAGCTTCCTGACAGACAGTCAGCAGCTAGTGAGGCTGGGAAAATATACATCCAGCACCCGTACGATCAGCACCGGAGCTCCTCAGGGTTGAGTACTCTCTCCATTGCTCTTCTCCCTCTACACCAACGATTGCACGTCTAAAGACCCCTCTGTCAAGCGCCTGAAGTTTGCAGACGACACCACACTCATTGGCCTCATTCAGGACAGTGATTAGTCTGCTTACAGACAGGAGGTCGAGCAGCTGGCAGTCTGGTGCAGTCTCAACAACCTGGAGCTCAACACACGGCCCGAAGAAACGTTTTGGAGATGACCATAGACTTCAGGAGAAACCCCTCTGCACTCCCCCCACTCATCATCATGGACAGCACTGTGACTGCAGGGGAGTCATTCAGATTCCTGGGCACCACAATTTCTCAGGACCTGAAGTGGGTCACTCACATTGACTCCATTGTGAAAATGGCCCAGCAGAGGTTGTACTTTCTTCGCTAGCTGAGGAAGTTCAACCTGCCACAGGAGCTGCTGAAACAGTTCTATTCTGCTATCATTGAATCCATCCTCTGCACTTCAATAACGGTCTGGTTCAGCTCAACTACCAAATCAGACCTTAGAAGATTGAAGCGGATAGTCCAGACTACTGAGCGAATCACTGGTACAACCCTCACTACTCTCCAAGAACTGTACTTATACAGAGCGAGCAAAAGGGCTGCCAAAATCACTCTGCACCCCTCACATCCAGCACACTCACTCTTTGAACTATTGCCATCTGGTCGACACTACAGAGCACTGAGCACCAGAACGACCAGACACAGAAACAGTTTCTTCCCTCAGGCAATCCAACTCATGAACACTTGACAATAACTGTGAAACACACACTATTTATACACTCATACTCTTATTTATCTAACACACATCCTCAACGTCTACAGACACCTCATCTTTGCACATCCTAACAGTACCTGTACATTACAAACTAGCTCTATTGTAATCTTACCTGCACATACAACTTTCAATTTAATATATATTTTTTTTTTATTTTTTTTTATTTTTTATTATCTGTGTTTTGTGTTCTGTCACTGTCATTCTGTTACAATGTGGAAGCTTCTGTCACAAAAACAAATCCCTCATATGTGTAAACATACCTGGCAAAAAAAACTCATTCTGATTCTGATTCATTCTAGTTATATAGACAAGTGCCAAATGTAAACAGGAACACAGCTTGCTTGTCAGGCACTTTCAGTGGACTTTAAGGTTTCCATTATCTCGCGAATGTTCATAAGAAGAACGAGGGGGTTGTGTTATATAGTTATATATATAAAACCTAATTTTTGATGAATGATTACAGTACTGTACACAATATTGACTTACGGATCCTATTTTTAACAGTGAGATCTCGGTTCATTTGAGTTCATGAGAGAAGTGATGAACGAAACGTTAAAAGTAACCATCGCAGTGATTATCAGATCAGTGGAGTTAAGCATAAACATGTTGTCAAACATTTATCGAACTCTTGTTATCGATTTATTGTGGAAAATTATATCTCAATGATAATTGTTATCATTTTATCGCCCAGCCCTATCGGACGATGTTGGAAATTTGGGATTTAGTTACATTTATGGTATAGACTATTTATGATACACTGTAAAACTGTGCCAATGTTTCTGGCATTACAAAAGTCATTTTGGTGATTGTGTAAATCATATCCTTCTGGGACCCAGGCATAGACTTTTGTCCTGTTATGAAATTATCATTTAAATCTGGCTAATTTTCAAGTTGTTTGTCATAAATAAACATTGCATAAAAATGTTATGGGGTTTTAAAGGACATATTACTTTTTGTTTACAACTATGAAGCCCCACATGATTCATACATGTCTGAATCTGTAAGGATCACCAGTGGACACGACAAAAATCCCATGTGCAATCTATCATTTTATGGGGGGGGAGACTCAAAAAGTCAAGTGGAAGACTTGATTTTTACAGTGATCAAATATTCCTGATAGAATATTAGATATTCTTATGAAAATGTATGCAAATTATTTTACTCTCAATTCACTTACACTTTCTTTTTTCATTATGGTTTGCCTCAAGAACACATTAATGCAAATTAGATGCAATGTATGGATACATTGTATGGAATGGGAATATCAATTTATGGACATTTTACAGACATTGTGCATAGTGAAATATTATATCAAATCATTCTGTTATATCTTTTATAACATAGTTGAATCATTGAATCATCTTTGTACAAAGTTTGGCTAAAAATAGCCTGAAACCTAAAAACTGATTGGTGAATGAAGAAATAAAACATTGTTTTTGCCTATACAAGCCTTTTCGTGTCTATTTATATTTTTGAATAACTTAGTCCTAGCATCCTAGAAAGGACAAAGAATAAAATATGAATAAAATATCTATACATTGCTCCAAAAAATGTAATGGCATAACATTTTTTTATTAATTCACAAAACTTATTAATAATTAATAAATAAAAATAATTTATCTGGTTCTCAGGACTTTCCTGATCTATGACCTACACAACATAAAATGTAACAGATAACACCCTGATGTTCAGAACTGATAACAAAAACAAGATAACCATTTAAATAAAAATGCAATCAAATGTGATGCGTCATGAATGTTCATTTACTGTTTAACCATCAATTACAGGGTGATTCATATTTTTACTAACAACAACAGATCATTTTAAGAATACTGTAAAAGTGTGTATTGTTGAAAACAATATAGATTTTAATTAATACGTTTACTTACAAAATCCATAAACATTAGATTACATATTTTACAGTAAAAGTAAATGTTTTTTCCCATTAAATCTAATAATATTTTTTCCAACCCATGGTAATATAACTTACAGTTAACCACATAACAGGTTTTTACTGTGTTTTCATTCTTTTCCTTGTTTTACAGTGTACTTTATACTGCTTTTGTGTAATCTCTTTCACTTCACTTTAAACATCGCTAATCCATTTAGCATCTAATTATTTGTTTTTCTTCTTCTCTTTCTCAACATAGGCTCACTCTGCCAGTTAAATGGTAAGTTTCTGCACTCTTAATGATGTACAAATGCATGTTCAATGAGAAAGAGATATACGGGAGAACTTGACTTTATCCATTTATAATTGATTAGGTATTATGACAGGCATTTGAAAGGGAGGGGTTTCAAATGAGGAGCAAGTAAAAGATTTCAATAAAAGATTTAAAAAAAGACTACAAATACAGGTGCATCTCAATAAATTAGAATGTTGTGGAAAAGTTCATTTATTTCAGTAATTCAACTCAAATTGTGAAACTCGTGTATTAAATAAATTCAGTGCACACAGACTGAAGTAGTTTAAGTCTTTGGTTCTTTTAATTGTGATGATTTTGGCTCACATTTAACAAAAACCCACCAATTCACTATCTCAACAAATTAGAATACTTCAAAAAAAAAATTTTAGTGAATTGTTGGCATTCTGGAAAGTATGTTAATTTACTGTACATGTACTCAATACTTGGTAGGGGCTCCTTTTGCTTTAATTGCTGCCTCAATTCGGCGTGGCATGGAGGTGATCAGTTTGTGGCACTGCTGAGGTGATATGGAAGCCCAGGTTTCTTTGACAGTGGCCTTCAGCTCATCTGCATTTTTTGGTCTCTTGTTACTCATTTTCATCTTGACAATACCCCATAGATTCTCTATGGGTTCAGGTCTGGTGAGTTTGCTGGCAGTCAAACACCAACACCATGGTCATTAACCCCCCCCCCCCCAACGTTTGGTGCTTTTGGCAGTGTGGGCACGTACCAAATCCTGATGGAAAATGAAATCAGCATCTTCAAAAGCTGGTCAGCAGAAGGAAGCATAAAATGCTCCAAAATTTCTTGGTAAACATGTGCAGTGACGTTGGTTTTCAAAAAAAAAAACAATGGACCAACACCAGCAGATGACATTGAAGCCCAAATCATCACAGACTGTGGAAAATTAACACTGGACTTCAAGCAATTTGGGCTATGAGTTTCTCCACCCTTCCTCTAGACTCTAGGATCTTGGTTTCCAAATGAAATACAAAACGTGCTCTCATTGGAAAAGAGGACTTTGGACCACTGGGAAACAGTCCAGTTCTTCTTCTCCTTAGCCAGGTAAGACGCCTCTGACGTTGTCGGTGGTTCAGGAGTGGCTTAACAAGAGAAATACAACAACTGTAGCCAAATTCCTACGTCTGTGTGTGGTGGCTCTTGATAACTTGACCCCAGCCTCAGTCCATTCCTTGTGAGTTCACTCAAATTATTGAATCGATTTTGATTGACAATCCTCATAAGGCTGCGGTTCTCTCGGTGGTTGTGCATCTTTTTCTTCCATACCTATTCCTTCCACTCAACTTTGTTAACATGCTTGGATACAGCACTCCATGAACAGCCAGCTTCTTTGGCAATGAATGTTGTGGCTTACCCTCCTTGTGAAGGGTCTCAATGATTGTCTTCTGGACAACTGTAAGATCAGAAGTCTTCCCCATGATTGTGTAGCCTAGTGAATCAAGCTGAGAGACCATTTTGAAGGCTCAGGAAATCTTTGCAGGTGTTTTTAGCTGATTGGCATGTCACCATATTTTAATTTGTTGAGATAGTGAATTGGGTTTGTTTTTGTTAAATGTGAGCCAAAATCTTCACAATTAAGAGAACCAAAGACTTAAACTATTTCAGTGTGTGTGCATTGAATTTGTTTAATACACAATTTTCACAATTTGAGTTGAAATACTGAAATAAATGAACTTTTCCATGATATTCTAATTTTTGAGATGCACCTGTATTAAGGTTGATCTTATAGCCCCATTGAATACCCACTTCTTCTTTTTTTCTCATCAGTGTGTGGCCGAGCCCCCCTTAACCCCAAGATTGTTGGAGGACAAAATGCAGTTAGGGGGTCTTGGCCCTGGCAAGCGAGCATTAATTATGTTCCAAATGGAGGTCTTGTATGTGGTAGGAGTCTAATCAATAAAGACTGCAGCTCAGTGGTTTCAGGAGTAGGTATTGACATTCATATATCTATATATATATATATATAGATAACAGTGGATTTACGACTGATTTTATTTTGTAACAGATTGACTGCATCGACCACAGTAATCTACTTGGGACGTTAATGGCAAATAGGCATAAACCCCCATGTGATATCCAGAACTGTGGCTCAAATTATCATCCATCCTAAATATAACCCAGATAATTTTGACAATGACATAGCACTGGTCCAGCTCTCCTCTTCTGTGACTATCAATGATTATATTAGGCCCGTCTGTCTGGCGGCTGCTGGTAGTACATTTGCTGCGGGTACTGAGAGCTGGATCACTGGATGGGGAAAACTTAATTTTGGAGGTGAGAGCAACTTAACTGTGGAGACACAGAATACAAGGATGACGTTCATAACAAGTAGACCCGACGAAGAACTAAGGAACAGACAGGAACAGGAATTAATATAACAGTGGGATAATTAACAAACACAGGTGCAAGGAATCATAAGGCAATCAAACTAAACAAGAACAGGAAAAAGACCATATAAGGAAAAACATGCAGAACTACGGGGGAAAAATGGGTCCAAAAGTCTGACATTAACAAACAATCAAAACACATGTCCAAGGTTATAAAACTTGGTAACACTTTATTTTGATAGCCCACAGACATTCTACTAACTATTAGTAACTTTGCAGTATTAGTAGATTGTCCAATTAAATATCTGCTAACACTTTATTTTTATAAACTGAGATTCTACTGAAGTCACTTTTCATGTCAACTTATTTTACTAACCCCAACCCTAACCTAACAGTCTACTAATACTCTAACGAAAGTTAGTTGACATGTATGTGCAAATTAATGAGTTAGTTGACATGTAGTTGCAAAGTTACTTAGTAGAATGTCTAAAGTGGACTATTGAAATAAAGTGTAACCTAAAACTTTTTCATCACATGCAAATGACTAAAGGCCTGTAAAAGCCTATAACTATAATGATAACTATAAGCACAAAGTTTTAGTTGTTCTAATTCTAAAAGAATAGCAATGTCCACACTGTAACAGATCGGCCAGGCTCCACCACCACCCAATCACAACGATCCCTCTCACCTGAGTTCTGAGCACCTGCACCTGTCACTAATCAAGCACCTCATTAACCAGCCTGCATAAAAGCACACACCTCAGACACCCTCATTGTCTGGTCTCGTATATACATGTAGAGGACTCAATGACTTCGCTACTACTTCCATTGGAATACTTCCTGTATTACTTACCTCCTGTGCTCCTCCTAGTGTCTCCTCGTCTCCAAGTGTCTCCTAGTTCCCGGATCGCTGAGGTGTGTGCTCCTCCTGTGTGCATTCCAGCTCCTGTAAAGCCAAAGACTCTGATTACTCCACTCATCATATCCTTTGAACTGTTTCTATGGCCCATTCACTCACCATCACATCATCTGGACCCTACACCCGTACTCTCTGTGACCAAATAAAACTGTTTATAAATACTAACTGTTGCGTCAACCTCTTCAGTTACAGAAGACCGGGAACCAAACACCCAACGGCACAGATGAGTCACTCAATCCATTCAAGAAGCTCGTAGACTCACTACACACGGCTAAGTAATCCATAGGCACGTCACCTCACCGCCTCCGCCATCCCCACCCCATCACTCCTCCATCCCACCAGCACTTCTCGCCCTCCATCATCGCTAGTCCCATGCCCCCCCCTCCCCATACCCTCCCTACCCTCCCCCCCCCGACCGCACCCTACTCTGGTCGGGCGGAGGAGTGCAACGATTTCTAATCCAGTGTAATCTCAAAATTTGAAATGCCACCGCAATTCATATCCCAATGAAACCTCAAAAATTGCCTGTGATCTCCCTGTAACAGGACCTGCACTGCAAGTGGCAGAAACGCTCTTTAGGCTCAGGCCAGCCCCGTCATTCAAATCTGCAGGAACTCCTGGTGCATTTGCACCACTGTGGGAGAGCAACTCATCATTACAACAGGGTACCCATGTAATTTGCCGAATACTCGCTGAAGTTCAGAACTCTCGCAGCAGCAAGTGGATGGAATGAGAGATCGCTGCTGACTACCTACAGACAGGGACTGGAGCCCCAGCTTCGGTTACAGCTCGCTGCATATGATGATTCATTCGGATTGGAAAAATTCATTCAGCTATCCATCCGATGCTCAAGCCGCATGCAGTCCTGTCTAGCAGCAATACCAGTCCACGCCACAACCTCCTGCCTCCACCGACCAGAGCCCAGTTACCCACCAGAACCCATGATCGTGGAGAAGCAAAGATTATCTTCCGCTGAGCGGCAGAGAAGGCTGACCCGGGGTCTCTGCTTATACTGTGGAGCTCAAGGGCATATGATCTTGGCATGCCCCCTTCGCCCTCCACGTCCTGTGGTGAGTGTGATTCAGCCTGATATCATTAAGATGGAGCCCCTCACTACCTGTGCAATGCTTACTGCCTCTGTTTCTATTTCAGTATCGGCCCTTATCGACTCCGGGTCAGCAGGAAACTTAATCTCCCGTGACCTCTGCCGCCAGCTCAAGTTACAAGCTACCGCCACTGAAACAGTTTACCAAGTCCAGTCGATAACTGGAACACCACTATGCCGTAAACATGTCCGCTATCGCGTGGGACCCATCACTCTTCGTCTGGGCCTACTTCACTCTGAAGACATTCATCTTCTGGTTCTGGAGGGATCTACGGCAGACATCATCCTAGGGCGCCCGTGGTTGGTAAAGCACAATCCCATTCTGTCCTGGAAGACGGGAGAAGTCCTGAAGTGGGGCAAGGATTGCTTCCCAGACTGCTTCCCCGAGACTCCATCACCATCTAAGAAACACCCAGAGGTCCTTCCAGTGAATTCAACCTCCATTGAGAGTCCCATCGAGAAGCAATCCATAGACATTCCAGCCTGCTATGCCCCCTTTAGAGACGTGTTTTGCCCGAAACACACCACTTTTCCCCCTTACCACCACGTCGGCCATGGGACTGCGCCATAGATCTCATTCCGGGTGAGCCAGTGCCTCGGGGAAAAATCTATTCCCTATCGCTTCCTGAACAGAAGGCCATGGAGGACTACATCAAGGAGGCGCTGGGTCAAGGTTACATCCGTCCATCTAACTCCCCTGCTGCATCGAGCTTCTTCTTTGTGGCTAAGAAGGACGGAGGCTTGAGGCCCTGTATAGATTACCGAGCATTAAACAATATCACCATCAAATTCCGATATCCTCTTCCCCTCGTCCCAAATGCCCTTGAACATCTCTGTGGGGCTACCATCTTCACCAAGTTGGACCTCCACTGTGCCTACAACCTCATCCAGATACGTGAAGAGGATGAATGGAAGACTGCCTTTGTGACACCTACTGGCCACTACGAGTACCTGGTCATGCCCTATGGACTTGCCAACGCCCCCTCCGTATTCCAGGACTTCATGCATGAGGTGCTCCGGGAGTTTCTCCATCGATTCATCATTGTATACATGGATGACATCCTCATCTACTCCCGGAGCCAGGCCGAACATCGCCAGCACATTGTGGAGGTCCTCCAACGCCTGAGAGAGCACCACCTATTCCTCAAGGCTGAAAAGTGCACCTTCCCCCAACCCACAGTGCAGTTCCTGGGGTATAACATTGATCGTGCCGTATCCAGATGGACGAGGTGAAGGTGGAAGCTATAACCTCCTGGCCAGAACCCACTACCATTAAGGAACTCCAGCGATTCCTCAGATTTGCCAACTTTTACCGGCGCTTCATTCTAGGCTACGGCAGGATCACCAGCCCCCTCCCTAACTTACTCCAAGGGAAACCCAAGTCTCTGTCCTGGACACCCGCGGCCTTAGAAGCTTTCTCCTCCCTCAAGAGAGCCTTCACTAGCGCCCCACTCCTAGTCCATCCAGATCCCGTCCTCCCATTCGTCGTGGAAGTCGACGCCTCCACTACAGGAGTGGGGGCAGTGTTGTCCCAGCAGCAGGGGAACCCAGCAAGACTCCACCGATGTGCCTTCTCGAGGAAGCTCAGCCCGGCTGAAAATAATTATGACATCGGCAACAGAGAACTACTTGCCATCAAGCTGGCCTTAGAGGAGTGGAGGCATTGGCTGGAGGGGGCAGCCCATCCATTCACCGTACTGACCGACCATAAAAATCTCCAGTATCTTCGTGAGGCTAAACGTTATTCTTTACCAGGTTCAACTTTACCATTACTTATCGCCTTGGTCCCAGAAACGTCAAGGCAGATGCCTTGTCACAGATTCACAGTCATGTGGAAGGCCCAGAAGAACCGGAAGGTATCATTCCACCTCAGATGTTCGTAAGTCCCATTGAATGGAATTCCCCTTCAGTGGTCTCCAACACGGCTCCCAACAATCTGCTGGGCTGTCCTCCAGGATGCCAGTATGTACCACGAACACAACGCACCATACTGATTCACTCTGCTCACTCCTCCCAAGGCACTGGCCATCCAGGGGCCAACAACACCCTCTCGCTGCTACGAGATCGCTTCTGGTGGCCCAATATGGCAAGGGACGTGAGAAGGTTCGTGCAAGGATGTCCAGACTGTGCCATGTCCAAGAGCCCGCGCCATTTACCATCTGGCAAACTCCTTCCTCTACCAGTGCCAAATCGCCCATGGTAACACCTAGGAGTAGACGTTGTCACTGACCTGCCAGACTCTGAAGGTAACGGCATGCATCCTGGTAATTGTTGATAGTTTCTCAAAATCATGGCGCCTTCTGCCCATAAGAGGTTCCCCCTGAACTGGAAACTGTGAGCTTCTCTTAAACAAGGTCTTCGATAGTAGGGATTCCCGAAGACATCGTTTCCGAACGGGGACCGCAGTTTATCTCCAAAGTATGGACTGCTTCACTCCTAGGTGTGACCGTAAGCCTCTCGTCCGGATACCACCCACAGTCGACGAATGGCTCAACGGAGAGGAGATTCAGGGAGGTGGGGCGATTCCTGTGCAACCGTTCGCATGGCACCAGGATTCCTGGAAACCGTCCTGGGCTGGACGATACGCCCAAATTCCCTGCGCAGCCTTTACTGGTCTAACTCCTTCCAGTGCGTGCTCGGGGTCGCTGCCACTGTTCCCATGGTCCGGGGAGCTTCTGATTTACGGCGGTGGAACTACGGTTCAGGAAACGAGAGGGTGGGGGGGGTTCTTGTTCTGGGACGATGCAGGGAGGGTAGCAGAGAGGTTGTCTTCTGGACGCTGTCACCACATCTCACGGGCAGTGTGCAGGCTGAGACGGCCGCGGATCTTAGAGCTGAAACACCTACCTATCAACCAGGTCAGAAAGTATTACTGTCAACTGTTGACCAAATAAAACTGTTTATAAAATGCTAACCTGTTGCGTCAGACCTCTTCCGTTACACACACCACAACTATAATGATAACGACATGGAGGAATGAAATCATTGGAAGAATCACTGTCAGAGTGATTTTTATTTTCCAGCTGATGAACAATAAAAACATTGACAATCCATCAGAATTCACTGACTGTAAAGAGCTAGGGCAGTACAATTATTCAAAATAAAACCTAAATTGCATATAGCTGTGGTGTTATTAAATACTCTGTAGGCCTGGCAACACACCAAGTCCAAGAGCTCACTTGAGTCATTGGCAACTACATTTTTATATTTTATAATCCTTTATCTTCTACGTTATTACCAAAGCTGATGATGATGAGGTCAATGACAGACAGAAATGAAAAGATAAGTCATGTAAAATGTTTCCAGCAACAGTAGCATCATGTTTTGCCCCTGTGCATCCAGGACACATTAGAGAGGGTAATACAAGAGGAAGAGATTTAAATAGTTTACCTAAAAATTTATATTATGTCCTCTTTTCTTCTCATTCTAATCTCACAGGCTTTTCAGCTATAAAATAATAAAACATCTCCATAAAAGTATCAAATAGTCCATGTGACTGATATGCTATAGTCCAACTTTCTGGAAGTCATACAATAGCTCTGCGTGAAGAAAAGCCCACAATAATAATAATAATTAAACTCTCGTTTGACCTTAAAAATAGAAATGGCACCTTCAGTCCTGTCATTGAGATCAAGCAAGGTTCTCACTGTAGATCATAAAGTTATTGTTTTATGTTCTTTGTGTGCATAGTTTATTTTAGTTTTTTGGACCCGGTGGATCTTATAATGATACAGAACGTACACATGCATCAGGTCATGATGTCTGTACCAAATAACTTGACCACACACACACACACACAAACACACACACACACACACACACACACACCACTCTATGAATACAGAAATATACTTCACTTTGATTTGAAATGTTAATGTTTCCATATTTACCATTTTATGTAGAAACAGATCAATATGGTTTTACAGGTGGAGCCTGTCATTTTCCATTATTATTACCTACCATTGAACATTCTCTGTTGCCCAAATTTGATGCCATTACCTCATTTAATGATTCTAGATCAACCCCTTCTTCTCTAGAACATTCAGGTGCCACACGATTACCATGTTGTAGTCACACTAGATTATGTTATCTCTCTTTCTCCATCGGATCTATCTGTTTATCAATACCGTCAGACCTATAGAAGCTATATCTGCCTTAGAGTAAATGAAATTAAAAGGTAATAATATATATTATATATAATACATTATCCAAACGTACATCTGGGTGTTCTGAGAAAGGTTCAAAATAGAAAAATATATTAGTGGTTGTTTCCTTGTGAAATGAGAACAGAGCCGATCCTCCCTATACGCAAAATACGCAAGCTGCGTAGGGCCCTGTTGTGTCCATTAGATGGTGTTGTAGGCTTGTTCTGATGCTGTGCCTAAAGGAAAAGGAGGGAGAGTAAAAAGGAGTTCATGGAAGAAACGTGTCCGTGTCTGTCTGTTCTGAGTATTAATTTATTTGAGAGAATACTACACATTGGCGACGAGTGTTCCTGCCCCTCCACCATTTCTGCAAAATGTAGGCGAGCCACCAATTCCTTTTGATACGTGGCAAACGATTTTGTCAAACTACCTAGTGGTAATAAATGTTTCGGGAAACACATGGCCTGATGCAAGGCGTCGTGCAACTCTACTACATTGCCTGGGCACCGAAGGTCAAAGACTTTTCTACCCATTACAGGACACAGGTACAACGTTTGATCATGCAATGGAAGCGCTTACAAAACATTTTGTTCCGAAATTGAACTTTGTTGCATGCCGACATAAGTTTCGCCAAAGATCACAAAGAAATGACGAGACTGTGCCACAGTACATTTTCGCACTACGAGAGTTGGCAGCGCAGTGTCAATACGGTGCCAAGGAGAAAGAAATGCTGCATGATCAGCTGGTGGAACAAGCGTGGCTGCCTGCAGTGCAAGACAGATTATTGCTGGAGGATGAGCTCACTCTGGAAAAAGCGGTGAATTTCACGTGTCAAGTTGAGTCCGCTGTGCGAAATGCTTCACTCTTCTCCGGTAAGGAAGCAAGCGGAAACCAACCACAGAGTGCTGTGCAAGCTGTTTTGGCGAATAAAAGTCAGTGGAAACGTCATAAAACACACTCCGAACAATCAAAGAGACGCGAAGATTCAAAAGCGCCAAAATCAAACCAACATTGCTACCGCTGTGGATCACGTAATCACTTAGCTAATGATAGAGACTGTCCTGCTGCATCTGCAATTTGTAATAAATGCAAAAAACGTGGTCAATTTGCCAAAATATGCTAATCGAAAGCGAAAACAGTGCAAGAAAAACCAAGAAAGAAAAAGGAAAAAAAGGGAGAAAGAAATAGAAAAGAAGGACATATAGATTGCCCAAGAACAGAACCATTTTTTTTGGCAAAGATTTTTTTTTTGTGCAAGACAAGAAACTAAGCGACCAAAGAAACAGAGCCGAAAAGATAAAGAAAAATCACGAAATAGAAATAACAGAAAAAAGGAAAGAAAAATCTAACGACAGGAAACAATAGAGAAAGAAAAATAAGAAGAGAAATTTTTGCCAAGGAAAAGAAACGAGAAACGACAAGAAAATATTTTGCTTGCAAGAAAAGAATTTTTGTTGCTTTTGCAACGAAAGGGAAAATTCTAAGAAAGAATAGGGCAAGAAAGAAAATAAAAGGAATAAAGCAGAAAATATAGACTAACAGGAGAAACGAAATCACCTTGCAAGAAATTAAGGGAAAAAGAAGAGATTACGAAACAGTTGGTTTTTTTTTGTTTTCTGCAGAAGAAAAAGAAATTTTCAAGAAATAGTGAAGTTTTTGTGCAGGAACATGAAACCATTCTCTGTGACAGGAAAATCAAATGACAGTAGTCATGTGCACACCGTGCTTTTTGAACACCCTCAAAGATCAGTGGATGATATTAAAATTTTACCTGTTAGTTGTTGAATGAAGTGGAAATGAAAACATCACAACGGCTCTTCTCATTTGCTCCTTGTAGTGACACAAAGGGGAAACTGTAGTGGGATACAGGTTTTCAAGGAGTGTCAATTCTTAACAATTATTGGTCTACGGAGGATAATGTTCCAATCGACTCCTTGCTTACCCTCAGAGTTTGTAATACCTATCCGCACCGGTATAGGCATTTATTAATCGCATTATTGAAATGTGATCGTAATGATAGAGATATCGTACCTGAAAGCGATAGGATGTTACTGACCCATTTCCGTGGATCGTGCATGCGTGCGTATACCTAATAGTCATACGATTATGGCGTCAAGTGCCCGTCCGCCTTATCTCCTCCTCCGGTCCTACCCACTTCCGGGCACCGCCAGAAGAACTAGTGTTCCCAAGCCACAAAAGACCCCAGCTTACACCAAATTATAACATGACCGATTATCTCAATCCCTTGCTCTCTGTGTACCAATAACCCCACACCCCCCAGTAAACATATTCTACTAGACGAAATGACTAGCACCATGGGCACTATCTTCTCTAATACATTACAAGCTGTTGCCCCCATCAAATTGAAAAAGGTTAGAGAAAAACGTACTGCACCATTGTAGTCTTGAGCGCAAATGGAGAAAAAAAACTAAATTGGAGTGGTTTAGAATTGCGTGGAAAAAAACCATAAAAAAAAAAAAAAAAAAAGTGATAAACGTATGTCCAGCTATAGACGGCTCTAACAACGATGCCAGTGGCCGACATATCCAACCAAAAAAACTTCATAGAAAATAACCCAAAACCAATACAAGGTTTTTCTTTAGACAGTGGCATAGATTTACCAAATACATAGTTAATAGTTAATGACTTTATGCATTTAGTCATCTGATATATATTATAAAATAGATAACATCAGATAATACAATAAAAATGGTAGATTTCATACAGCGTATAAGCTTCAGATCATTCATACGCACCAAAAAAAGACTAAACTGCAGTGCGATTACAACAACTATAGGCAGGAAGAGAAGAAGTGAGAGAGCCTAAATTAAACTGTCACGGCATCTAAATCCACAACAAAACATGCTGGTAGTTCCTTTTGTAACCCACCTCTACATTAATGGACAAGAGTTGTTAGGTTAGCAGAAAGAGGAACTGCTTCTCAATATTATTATTAGCGTTGGTTCTTAGCGGTAACGTACCTACAAACCCACCATTTCAAGGTGGCGGGGTTTAAGCCTCTTAGTAAGGAAAGAAACCAAATACATTCTAGTGAAATGGCAAATTACAACAACCCTATCAAAATCTTACCTTTTATGTCCCTAAAAAGTTTAGAAAAAGGGCCCCCCCGTTCCGTCCCTGGGCCGCACTCAATCTGTCTAACTTCCCTGCGAACAAAAATTATCTCTATGACGAATTTTCACTTGTAAACACTTGAACCACATTTCTTAGCGCTCCCCCCAACCAATGACACCACTTACCAATCACCAGGTCCAGTCCGTATTCAGACATGATGGTGGATCAGCACCTAGAAAGAACCACCATAGTCCTGAAAGACAGCGGAGACCAGGACAGCTAGTTGAGCCCCAGATACAGATCCCCTGTAATGACCTTGTCTCAGACGACCACCGGGAAAAGACCACAGGAATCAGATGAGTTCTCTGCACAATGTGACATTGCTGCAGCTTGAAATTGAACTGCTGGTTTCGTCTGGCCAAAGGAGAACTAGCCCCCCTACTGAGCCTGATTTCTCCCAAGGTTTCTTTTTCTCCATTTCTGTCACCGATGGAGTTTTGGTTCCTTGCCACTGTCGCCTATGGCTTGCTTAGTTGGAACACTTCCTTTCCAGCGACGATCGTTTGACTTGCTTGATTGCAAAATGATGCCCAAAATACTATTTAAGCTGATCTGAGCTGGATGATGACATCACTGATTTGAATGATGAACTGTCTTTAACTGAATAAAATTTGTGTTTACTATTGTCATTTAGCATTATTGACACTATTTTCCTAATTAATGCTGTCCACTTGCTTTGAATGAAAAAAAATCGTTATGTTTAAAAGGCTCTATTAAATAAAGGTGACATGACTTGACTTGACTTTTGGAAAGAGAAGAATTAGCCCGAGAAATAAAGAGAAGAGATTGTGAAAAAGATTTGACCCTAACGGACTTAGAGTCCACAAAGTGGCATCTGACGTTCTGGCATGAGCCGATCTTGAAATGTTTTCCCGAAGTGGATCTGAAACAGGGGTCCCGTGGAAAAATCGCTTGGGTATATGTTAAACTCGGCGAACAATGGCAGGTTCGTAGCTGGGGGAATTTAGCTATCGAATTAGCACAAGGAGGCGGATGGGAAAATAGCCCGCTTTATAATAAAGATTACTGAGGAACACAGCCGCGTTCCAATATCACGAAAGAAAAAAGACGATCTACCAGGAAGGAGAAATTATCACTGGAACACCGTCACTGGAGAGTATCTCGGACGAGCTTGGAGAAGTAAAGGAGACCATCAAGAAGCTGAGGAGACAGCGACGGATCTGCAAATGGATGAGTATAATACTTTGGATATTATTATTTTTAGGAATAATATTATTGATCTTAATTAGAGTAAGCTTTCTGTTAGAATGGGAAATAATTTCAGGTGATATTATTCTAGCCGAATTTAAAGTGGAGAGACAGAATGTCTCAGGATTCGAATTGTCTGTATGGGGCACCAAGAAAGAGAAAAGAAATGAAATAGAAAATAAAACAAAGGATTTTTGGAAATGGTTAGATAACCTAAATACAGGCAAAAATATATATTACATGGTTAGAACTCCAAAGGTTAAACTTAAAAGTACAGTAAAAATTAAGTACTGGCATAGTAATGAAATATAAATATTCGAAGAGAATAATTTTATTAAAGAACGAGAAGGAAATAAAACTATGAAATATTTTATAGGACCAACATACAGGACTAGTTTGAACGAAGAATTTGGAGGATGTTGGATATTTCGATCGAGTAAGAATTTTAACCTGTGGAAAATATGACAGTGTAAATATAAGGGAACAATGAAAAGAAGTAAAAGAGAAAATAAAATGTGCAGAGTTAATAAAACGAAATGTAGAAGAATGGATAATAAATAGCAGAATATTAATGTTAGAGTATATTTTGTTAACAACAACTAGAGACAGACTAGTAGGATCGCGAAAAACAGGTTACGCAGAACTGGAGACCAGATCTGAAACTGGAATAAGTTTAGAATTAAATAAAACAGTTCCGTGGATATGGACAAAGAGGATGGCTTTACCAAGAGTCAAATTTAATTTTAAAATCGGTTATTGGGAGATAGATACCATGAAATGGGAAACGGATGTATATTTAATCAAAATTAAACTAAATAAGGCCTTAAAGACGGAAAATTAGATTAAAAATTACTACGAAAAATAAAGTAAAACAAATGGACAAATGTGTCAGAAAATAAATAAGTAAAAGGAATCACGGGCAAAAATATAAATATACGAAAAAGGACTATGGTGATTTTTCTTATGTGAATCTTTGTGACAAAGACAGAGAAAAAATGGATTGTGATGATTTTCTTAATGGGACAGATCCATTTACAGGAAATAAAACAAGCAAAAACTTAAGCATAAAAAGAAAGCTACATTAAAAAAGATTAAACCTTTACAGAAAAAGAGATGAGGAAGGTGTATTTAGAAGTAATTTGATTTTCCTTGATGATGGCATTTTCGGATTAACAGGAAATTAATGTGGAGCTTATATCGAAAAGTGTTCCGAAGGACAAGATCATATCACAATTAATCAAATAGCAGCAGTTTTATGTTATTAGACCAAGGGGATAGTTCCTCTACCTTGGACCTTTAAGAAGAGTAAACTGGCTAATAGATATGAGATGAGTTACAGAGCAGGAGGGGTAGTAAGAATAGTGGACAGAAATCAAAAGTGGAGAATGTTTCATGGTCCTGTTTATATCGCAATTAATAGCATGTTGAGGTACAGAGTACCAAAAGGAGGGAATAATGTACCTTTGACAAAATTAGATGCAATAGCAATTGATGATTTATCATTGACTATTGATAGGAAAGACTGGAAGGGAAAGACTGGAAGGGAAAGACTGGAAGGAAAATTGGTGTAAAGGTAAGAATAAAAACTATTATTTGGGTTTAAACTGGTTGGAAAAGGATATTTGCAACAGTAGTACAGAAATTAGAGGTCAAAAAGTACCCGGCGGACCTCGATGGTACGAAGATCCGAAGAAATTAATTGAGCAAGGTATTTTAGGTATAAAAACGGCAGCCAAAGCTGTTTTTAACTTCGTCACAACCGACATATGGACTGGGTTGATTAACTTCCTGGTTAGAGTAGGATGGAATGTTCTTTATGGAGGAGTAATAATATTAGGCTTAATATTATTATTTATTGTGGTAAAATGTTTTTGTGCATCTGTAGGTCAATGAATATTGTCTAGGAAAGAGAAAAAAGGAGATGAATTAGTTATTCTAGAGAAACTAATAGATTTTCAAGCTAAGGGACATAGACGTTTCAGAAGGAGAACAAAAAGTATAACGGAAAAACCTTTGTTGTAAGACAGTTACAGAAAAGGAAATAGGAGGAGTTAAGGTGTTAGAAGAGTAAGGAAAAAGCTTGTGAGATGAGGGCACAGACTCACTTGCGACTGAAAGCTGAGAAACCTTTGGGTAATTGAAGAATATATTTTGAAAACAATTACCATTTAACAGTCCTACACAAGCAATTGAAAAATAGTCCTCTTTTTATTATGTAAGATTAGGACTTACCAAGCGTATCGTATATACCAAGTACAGTTTTTGTCTTGTTTGTTACCACATAAAACCACATTTTTCCGTAGGTGCTACACATTTACTATGTACATATCATTATTATGTACAGTTATGTGTCTTATTAGTTACCATATACGGATGCTGTAAGGACGTCCCTGTTTGAACCCACTTGTCCGTAAGTACATCTAATTAGTTACCATGTACGGGCACTACCTGTAAGTAGCCACACTTGTCTGTATGTATCCCAAGATTTGGCTACCTTGGCAAACTCCATCATGACCAAGGGCATGAGTTTAAGAACCAGCTCTTTGCAGCTTTGCAGTGGCTGTCAGCTGTCAACCTTGGAAGAGAAGGAAAAAGACAGATGGAAGGAGCACCTCCCTAAAGTAGTGCATGTGTATAATTGCACCAAACATGAGGTGACAGGCTTCTTTCCATTCTTCCTGCTATATGGACGTCATCCTCACTTGCCAGTTGATCTGTTGTTTGGTCTGAGCTTGGAGGATGACCAGTACTCACTTCGAGATTATGCAGAGAAATGGGCACAACGAATGGCTGCTGCATATAAACTTGCATCGGACAACAGTAAACAATCAAGTGCACGAAATAAGAAGTATTATGACCAGCATCTGCGAGGCATCGTTCTACAGCCAGGAGACCGAGTTCTGGTTCGGAACCTAAGTGAACGAGGTGGGCCTGGCAAGTTAAGATCATACTGGGAAAGAACAGTGCACATGGTCAGAGAAAGAGTAGGAGATGGTCCAGTCTATCAAGTGTATCCTAAATCTAGCGGAGGCCAAAATCCGCTACATAAAAATTATACATACTTTGCATCAGAACCTGCTTCATCTGGTTAATGACCTACCTGTAGACCCGCCACCTCCAGAAGCTGATGAGTTGTACAGACCTAAAAGAGTAAAACAAAGACGGGTGAAGCCAGCAGGAGAGCCAAAGTGAGCAAGTTCAAGTAATACATGTTTAGAAGACAGTGACACTCCACGAACGTACTCTTGGTTGTGCTTAACTTTGCAAAGGGGGTTCATGAGGAGAGGACTTGTATGTGAAGACTAAGGGAGAGATGGCAGGGGACTGAGGAACAGAGTTGATAAGCCTGTAAGGACTAAAAGAGACACAATAGGAGACTTACCTGTGTCCAGTGAATCCCAACCACAGAGGATCCTTACCTGTGTCCGTTGAATCTAAAACATCAAGAGGATACTTACCTATTTCCGTTGAATCCCAGACATCAAGAGGATACTTACATGTGTCTGTTGAATCCCAAGCACCAAAATAATACTTACCTGTGTCCACAAAACCTCAGCCACCTGATGACTTTCCTGCTGTGCTGGAACTAGAAGGAATGGATGGGGAGCTGGAAGAGAGAGTGCCTGTGGAGAGAAAAAGACAGATGATTAGTCAGAGGGAAGAGAGTGTTGAAAGTGAAGTTTGAGGAGATCTAAAAGAGAAAGGAATCCTACAAGGTTCTTGACATATTCTTCCTTGGGTCAACTCAGTTATGAACTGCCTACTGAAATAAGTGCATAATTCATGCTAGAGTAGGGAATTTGGAATATGCGCAGACAGACATGAATGTAGAGACTGACCACAGTTGTATGCATTTACCAATAGTACACTTACATAAAATCTGAAAATCTGCTGAAATGTGAGAAAAGTGAATTTATATATATGTATATATATACTGTATATGTGTGTGTGTGTGTGTGTGTGTGTATAATTTATTAGATCTTTATGCATGTAATATTTGATCCTCTTTGTTGATGATTTTCTTTATGATTGAACTTGTGATGTGAAATATCCTGAGTGGACAGTTTGTGGGGGACGGTGCGTGTTCCAGGGTTACTATGGTAACGGTGAGCCGTGAGGAAGAGACTGTGGCTGTTTCTCAATTCCAAGAACGCAAAGAACAGACTTGCGTTCTCGTGGTTGCCAAGCTTCCTTGAAAGAACGAACTAGGACACAGTACGCACCCTTATGAGAATTGCGATGTACTGCGTTCTTGCTTGACTGACCGCATAGTCACAGCATAAGCAGCAGCCAATGAACAATAAATATAACATAGCATTACAAACAAATGTCATAACTTATTAAAACATTTTATACTATTATAGATATTATTTTCATATAATTATATATCGTTTTATTTTACAGCATTATATGTTTAACTATGACTATGTTAAGATTCATTTTAATATGCCAATAAAAATACTGCAGAGTTTCTCCAGGTCTTATAACTTTATTAAAATTAAGCAAAAACAAAACAATAAATGTTTACTTTCAAGAGCTGTCAAGTATTTGTGAGAGCGAGTTTATAGCTTACAGGCTTCCGTACACCGGCCGCCCGCAGCGTCTTCTGGGATTTAAAACGGCTCAATTCTCTCAAGTCTGCACTCGATGCAGCCTCGATATCAAGAACACATCCGGGAACTTTCATGCGTACTTGTGTTCTCTGTACTTGTGTTCTCGAGTATTTAAATTAAACTTTGACGGTTAATGATAACATAAAATGAGAACACAAGGACGCAAGATCGCTGAAGGACGCATATTGAGAAACGGCCTGTCATTACTAAAGTGGCTCAACTTTGAACAACAACGCTACTTTGACCGTATCATTATTTCTGTCAAATAGGTGGGTAAATCCTGTCACAATTGTATATATAATGTCAAGATAACATGTTACTAAAGTGTATCCACTAGTTAAGTGAGGTAATTTACGGTTTAAGAGTTTATTAATAACTGGTTGCTTGATGAGAAAAGGATCAAATGTACTTGCAATACACGCACAAAGAATCCGTACAACTGCAGCAGCGGAGGGCTATTAAGGCTCTTTCACACATTACATGGCAGTCGCGAATGTCTAGTTCATTCTCAATAGGAGACAAGCGGAAAGAGGCAAAACCACAGGTGGTTTCGCTGTCGGCACGGAGGCGGAGTGCAAGTAGTGCTTGTGCACCAAAATCTGCCGCTTCCATGAGCACGACACTTTTCTCATGGAAGCAATTTTAATAAAATATTAAAAAAATATTTTATCTTTTTGTGAGCTGCAGCGGCAACCGCGTCGGTTTCAACCAATCAGTGAACAGATTACTAACAACCAATCATAGAACATTTAACTGAAGTTATATCAGTCAACTGGAAAACTGGAGAAGATTGTTTTAAGTGTAAGAGGTCACTTTCGAGCTTTCACGAGACATTACGGAGGTTTCTCCGCTATGGGAACTCCTTCCCTTCCAACCTTTCCTGAAGTCCTATTGGCTCACGCCAGTCCAATTGACTGGCCAATTGACACACGAATTATGCAAATCGCATGCAAATACTGACAAGCTCGAGAGGCAGTATAAAATGCGGTGTACACGACAATTACGTCAGAATCTTCTCCTTCACTTATTTGTTCAATACAATCTGAAGAATGGATTAATTCTGTAAGACCTGCGTGGGACAAATTGAACTGCCGATAACTGCGTCGCCTGCCTGGACTTGGCCCACACTGAGCCGGCATTGGAGGAGTCTGACTGCTTCGGACTCGTCGCAACTTGCCTCGTGGCTTGTTTGGGGTGAGACCCACTGCCGCCAGCGTGCCCTCCAGAGGAGCCTGCCAAGAGGAACCAGACTCTGCCTACTGCATGCCACAGCTGACAAGCTTTCAAATTGAGGTCAAATTCATGATTAAGGTGGGGAATTAATGAAAACAGTGTCAGGAGGCCAGTTTAATGTCTCATCTGAGCAATGATCCTTTTTACAGGGGCCGGTTTTACTCTTCATCAGAAGGTTGCTTCGTTTTACATTCTGAAGTCCGATTCGTTATACTGAGACTTTTGCACCCATACAAGTCAGGGAATGAGCACCCCCTGCTGGCTGGACTAAAACTAGCTGCAGCAGCAAGCTACATTTTCACAAATGATCTCCCACCAGTGCACTGACCAGTCTCTGGCCTGCTTAGCTTTAGTGAGGTACCAGACTCTGCCTACTGCATGCAACAGCTGCATTCGTATTCTGCGCTTTACTGAAGCTGCTCTAACAGAGGGGTAGCACATCCTGACAAGCTCAATGCAGACATCAGGAATGCGCTACCAGCTTAAACAATGAGGTCAAATTCATGATTAAGGTGGGGAATTAATGACAAAGGGAGGCCAGTTTAATGCCTCATCTGAACGATGCTCCTTTTTACAGGTGGTGGTCTAACGCTTTATCAGAAGGTTGCTTCATTTTACATTCTGAAGTTCCATTCGTTATACTAAGACTTTTGCAATCATATAAGTCAGGGAATGAAACGCTCAGCGCAGCTTAGGTTTTTAACAACCGCCTACCAGCCCAGAATGTTCTAAAACAGCTTCAAAGATAAAAAAAAGTCAAATTCGTAACTGAGGTGGGGAATTAATGACAACAGAATGTCAGGAGGCCAGTTTAATGTCTCATCTGCAGGATGCTCCTTTTCACAGTCTAAAGTCCTCGCCATTACACTAGGACTTTTTCAACCATTCAAGCCAGAGAATTATCACCCCCTGCTGGCTGGACTAAAACTAGCTGCAGCAGCTACATTTTCACAAATGGTCTCCCACCAGTGTACTGAGCTTTAGTGAGTAAGCTCGATGGTAATTAAGATCCTCTCGCCAGCAAGCTGATTCGAGGGCGTCGGTCCTCTTCTTCCCCGATGTCCACGAACAGCTCATGAAGACGTGGTCTGCGCCCCAATCAGCATGCATCCCCTCTAACACACAGGCCATTTTCTCGCATGTGGATGGGACTTAGGCCCGCGGTTATGTGCACACTTCCCCCATTGAGGAATCCGTCATCATGCACCTATGCCCTGCAGCGGCCAAGACCCTGGGCTCGGACATCAGCCTCTCTTCTAAGCCGTGCAGGACCACCGTCCACCTCGCTACAAGGCCTACACAGCAGACGGTGAGGCAACGTCAGCACTGCATGCCATGGCGGTGCTGCAGGTGTTTTCAGGCAAAACTCCTGCAGATGGAGGAGGGTGGAGCCCTCACACCGGACGGTGTTTAATGACCTGCGCGTGGCGATGGACTTCGCTTTGATGGCCACGATGCGCATCGCTCAGGTGATCGGTAAGGCGATGGGCTTTATGGTCGTCCTTCAGAGGCACCTATGGTTGAACCTAGCTGACCTCAAGAACGCGGACCGTAAATTTCTTCTTAATGTCCCGGTGACTCCCTCTGGCCTCTTCAGTGATGCTGTGGAGTCTATCATTGAGCACTTTGCGGAGGCTTAAAAGTGTGCCAAGTCGATGCCCACGTGATGCCGAGGCGCGCTTTCCAGCAGCAGACCACGAAATCCCAGTCTTCTTCGGCGCACAGTCCAGCGCAGAGGAGGGACACCAGGCCCGCTGCCACTGCTGCCCCTCGCCAGGAACCGGATGTGCGGAGGAAGGTGTGGGGACCCAGGAAGAGGCGCCACGGCCAGCGGAATTCAACAGATCTTGGTAGGAACAAACTCCTTAGATGCTCTGTATGATACTCATGCTCAAGGAGACATTGAGCTCAACCCAGCTTTAAATGGGTATCGAGCTGTGCTTAAGATTTTGAGTGCCAGGCACCAACAGAGGTGTCCGGAGGCTCTAGGGCATGTGATTTTGTCAGGGGACAGTGTTGAGACGGTGCCTGCAGGTGGTATTGCAGTGTTTGATGGTGTTGGTTGTCTGAACAGCTGCCTCCCAGAGAACTTGGTAGTCATTGGGCATTCTGAATCATCTAACTTACCAGGTGGTTTAGTCATTGTTAGTGGTTTGCACACTCTGCCCAGCAAACGTTCCTTTAGTGTGCCTGTGTTGGTTAGAAACAAGACCCATGCTGATATTGTGATTCCTCCTAAGACGGTGTTAGCTGAGATGTGTTCTGTCCAGCAAGTGATGGAGGTTCCCCAGAGAAGTGACTCCCCACAAGCCCTAGGGAAATGCCCAGAAAAGGAGATACACATTGATTTCGACGACTCACCTTTGCACACAGAATGGAAGAGTCGTATATCCGCCTTGCTGAATTCGATGCCTGAAGTTTTCGCCTTGCACAATATGGACTTTGGCCATAACGACAAGGTGAAACATCGCATTAAGCTCAGCGATGAGACTCCCTTCAAACATAGACCCAGACAGATTCATCCTCAAGATGTTAGTGCAGTTAGTGCAGTGTTGGATGCCGGTGTAATTAGGGAGTCTGAATCTCCATTCGCCTCTCCCATTGTAGTGGTGAGAAAAAAAGATAACTCCGTCTGACTTTGTATCGATTTCAGGAAGCTGAACATGCAAACCATTAAGGACGCTTATGCCCTTCCAAATCTTGAGGAGGCATTTTCAGTGCTTACAGGCTCCAAATGGTTTTCCGTTCTCGACCTGAAATCAGGATACTATCAGATTGAAATGGATGAGCAGGATAAGGCTAAGACGGCTTTTGTGTGTCCTATTGGGTTCTGGGAATTCAATAGAATGCCCCAGGGGATAACTAATGCGCCCAGTACTTTTCAGCGCTTAATGGAGCACTGTATGGGGAGCTTGAACCGGAGTGAGGTACTGGTCTTTATCGATGATCTAATTGTATTCTCAGAAACCCTGGAGGACCTGGGCGCCGTCTAATACAAGTCCTCAACCGTTTGAAAGACTACAGTTTAAAACTTTCTCCCAAAAAGTGTAAGTTTTTTCAGACGTCCGTACGGTATCTGGGTCATGTCGTGTCTGAACATGGTGTGAGTACTGACCCGAGCACAATAGAAGCCGTAAAAACCTGGCCGAGACCACAAAATCTTAAAGAGTTGAAATCCTTTTTAGGATTCACCGGGTATTACCGGAGATTCGTACAGGACTTTTCCAAAATTGTCAGACCTTTGAATGACCTTACGGCAGGGTATCCTCCTGTTAGGAAGATAACTAAATGTAAGGAAGTAAATTGGCCCTACTTTGACCCAAAAGAGCCATGGATGAGCATTTTAAACAATCATCGACAAAGTGACAACTGCTCCAATACTTGGCTATGCTGATCCAAAGCTGCCCTACCTGTTGCATACTGATGCCAGCACCAGCAAAACCTTGGTGCTGCTTTGTATCAAGAGCAAGAGGGGCAGCTAAGGGTCGTTGCATATGCCAGCCGTAGCGAGGCTAAGTATCCAGCTCATAAGTTGGAATTTTTAGCATTGAAGTGGGTGGTGACAGTTAAGTTTAGCGATTACTTATATGGGAGCGAATTCACAGTTGTGACCGACAGTAATCCATTGACATACGTCTTAACTTCAGCGAAACTTGATGCCACAAGCTACCGGTGGCTGTCCAGTCTATCCACCTTTAACTTTAAGATTCAGTACCGGGCAGGTGCCCAGAATAAGGACGCAGACGGATTGTCTCGACGTCCTAACGGACAACTCACAGATGACCTTGAATCTCAGAAGGAATGGGAGCGCATTAAGCAGTTCACATTAAATCATCTGGAGGCCGAACAGGGCCAGCAGGTTATGCTTTCAGAAGTGGTGAAAGCCATCTGTGAGAGGCATCAGATTGATCAGCCCTCACCTGTTGCCTTGGTTGAGTCCTTAGGCGTGACTGCAGATGCATTACCGCAGGTGTAAATGGAGGAGTGTGATCATGGTCTACCTTCTATCCCTAGGTTGTCTGGAAATGATTTAAGGTGTAAACAGAGGGAAGACCCTGAGATGAACGAGGTCATTGGCTATCTAGAGTCTAGCGAGAAGCCGCTTAGTGTGAAAGGTAAGCCACTAAACATGGTGTTGTGGCTTAACCCTTTGGGGTCGACTAACGCAGATACGCGTTTTGTGGCATCTTCTCCTGATAACACAGAAAATAACTTAAATTACACTTTCAGTTTTGATCTTACAGATAAGATCAATACATCAATCGAATCTGTAAATGGTCTACTTTTATTTGTATACACAGATAATAACAACAAAACTTTGTGCTTTTGTAAAATAAAGAAAACAAACAGGGTGCGCTGTCTGCCGCCTTGGTCTGCGTGATCTTTATTTAGAAACGCGTCATTAAAATGAACTGTAACTCAGCAAATACTCAACAAAGAGACATGAGCGATATATCTATAGAAAGCTTGACATGTCTACTTTTAAACTAAGCAAGTCTTATCGAAAGCAAATATTCTGTGATAAAGTAATCCATATGAAACCAACGCGATGTCCAGTCTTTCACGTCTCCCTTCATTATATCCAATGCGATCACGCCCACGTGCTGAGCGCGCTATAGATATTATAATCATCCACGTGAAGCGCTTCGGCGGGTGAACGCCCACATCACAGCAAACAAAGCATCAAGACCTTAAGTTTACCATGATCGCGAGGAATACTGAGAGTAATAAGACAGAATTCACCTCAAGAAGCTGGATTACCTCAGGAAAAAACAATGCAGCGGATTGATCCAGCAGTGATCATAAACATGAGTAAGTCTTTTTTTATTAACCTACTTGTATTAGTTTTCTCACAACTTGTACACATTTTACTAGTTAGACTTTTTCCAAACTATAATTCCTGACTAAATGTATAATCAAGTGAAACATTATGAAGTTTCATTCACAGCATCTAAATGTCACGATGCCAGGATGTTTTTTATGTTCTATAGCAGACAGAAATACGATATTAAAGTAATATGAGTTATAATGTTACTAGTTTAATGTCAGTAAGAATGATTAGTCAAATCTTTACTGTGATAGGATATTCTCTGTTCACGAATATAGCCATATATGTTTATAACTATAGTTTTTGGATTGTATAGGCCTACATACAAAGCATGCTTGTGTTTATGAATGTAACTAAGCTTCTGTTCATGAATATCTGCTCTGGTGTAAATATTTTGAATGTGTTATACCCGTGTCTTATGGAGTAATGACGCTGAAATGTTTGAAACGGTTTCAATTTTCGTTTAGGACTGTGGCTGCATCACTCTCATTATTGCACAAGAAAGGCACACGAGTGTCGTTCTGTTTTGAGTTCGCTGGAAAATCATACTGAGGAAGTGCACAGTATAGTAATTGTAATGTTATTATTCCTAGAATTTGTGGTAATATTATTTGTGGTTGATCGTGTTAAAATGTAAGAATTGGCATTGTGTTTTCTCATGAAGTATGCATACTATACTAAGGTACTGTGGGGAATACACCACTCTTGCATTCACCTGCATCTCTCACAGGAAGGGGACACTCGTTCAGTTTTCAATTCATTCAGAATCTTAGAGTAAGTGTGCGTTCACTATTTTACAGATGTTACTTTCTTTTTATTTATTTGCTGTATGGTACACTATATGTGGTAATTGTGTTCTTTGTTTTGATAAATTAGTACTAGTATCAGTGAATATCATAATGTTAATAATGTAGTTTGTGTAAACAGCATGCTTACTTTTCTATTTCAGATGTGAGAATAACAGTGCTAAAGAAACTGTTGCAAAGAGAGCCAAAGCAAAGCAGCCCACTTGGTCATGGAAATGGAGATTCCTGCCTGCACAAGAACCTGGACCACAGCTAAGACCATGTGATGCACACACTCCCATGAGTTATTTTATGTGATAGTTATATGTATTCTAAATAAACTACAAACAAAAAATATATACATTTCTTTTTCCTCTTTATTTCTTGTAGCAATTCCCTCTCAGTCACACACCTTACTGAAAGGCTCATTGTGCAGCTCATTATGCAGGCCTTTGTCGTCTCAGGTGTGAATCACATCATTATTCATGATCATTCACGCCTCCTCGCATATTCCTTTTCTACACAAAAAGTGTCTTAGAAAATTTTAATCAATATATTGTTTTCTGTGAATGAGTAAGATGATTTTCACATAATTTTGAAGCAAAAACTCTAGACTTCAAGATCAGTTTTCCATAGTCTTGTGATCAAATGTGTATGTGTTTTATGGCCTTATTTCAGTGACTTTAAAATTGTAGTTTTTCACTAAGCACGCATAAACGTTGTTTTCTCAAAAACACAAACATGTGGGCTATTTTCATGCTGCTCGTGTATTATTTTAGCCCAGTTTGTGCTGATTATGGTGTTATTAAACTTAAGACATTCAAATGTTTGTAAGCAACTGAAAAAAGCACAAATGTCAGGGCATGTCAAAACTTTTCCAGGCCCCAAAACACCCTCGGACCCCAGAGGGTTAAGGAATGGAACAAGTTTGAGATGATAAATGGGCTATTGTATCGTAAGCATGTGGATCAAGGAAGGGTCCAGAGACAGTTAGCGTTGCCCAAAAGTCTTAGAGAGATTGTGCTTACTTGTTTGCACGATGATATGGGCCATTTAGGCATAGAGAGGACTCTAGATCTTCTTCGTTCCTGGTTTTATTGGCCACGAATGGCCAATGCTGTAGAGAGAAAGATCCGAACTTGTGAGCGCTGTGTCAGGAGGAAGACCACAGTCCAGAAGGCTGCTCCGTTGGTAAATATACAGACTAGCAGACCATTGGAGCTAGTCTGTATGGACTACTTGTAAGTAGAACCTGACAGCAGCAACACGAAAGACATCCTGGTCATTATGGACCACTTTACGAAGTACGCAGTCGCAATTCCAACTCGAAATCAGAAGGCTCAAACGGTTGCTAGGTGTCTCTGGGACCATTTTTTAGTACATCAAGGGCCAAATTTCGAGTCCAACACCATTCTGGAATTATGTAAGATTGCAGGTATTCGTAAAGTTAGAACAACGCCCTACCACCCTAGGGGAAACCCAGTAGAACGATTTAACAGAACTCTATTGTAGATGCTGGGTACCCTAGAAAACAAACAGAAAGCTCATTGGAAAGAGTATGTCAAGCCGCTAGAGCACGCGTACAATTGCACCAGAAACGATGTCACAGTCTATTCACCGTATGAGCTGATGTTTGGCAGGCAGCCTCGGTTGCCACTGTACATTGCTTTTGGTCTCTTGAATGATGAACCGTGCCACTCCCACTCAAAGTATGTAACCTCTTTAAAGAGCAGGCTGGAAGAAAGTTACAAGTTAGCTTTGGAAAACAGCATGAAAGTAGCGGAACGGAATAAAAAGTGTTTTGACAGAAATGTGGTGGCTTCCAGTTTGGAAGTAGGTGATAGGGTTTTAGTCAAAAATGTCCTGTTGAGAGGCAAACAAAAACTGGTGGACAAATGGGACTCAGACGAGTACATTGTGTTAAAGAAAGCGCAAGATGTTCCTGTATATACTATCTGTCCTGAAGGGAAGGATGATCCTGTCCGTACTCTGCACTGCTCTTACCTTGCGGGTTCTTACCTGGTGTGGAGGCAGACGAGACTATCTTACCAAGGATGCGTCAAAGATGTCGAACAAGGCATCAGTCTGATACGCAGAATGCTGATGAGACAGAAAATTCAAATGATGAGGAAAATTCTGAAAGTGAGTCTTATTGTTTTGTACCAAGAGAATCAGTAGAAGTGGTTACTCGTTACGTCCCACCTGAGAATTATTCCCACCATTTGGTGAGTTCCCTTATCATAAACACAGCTGAGGTTGAAGTAGCGGATACCAGCCAGACAAATGTTGATTCCCTGAAAGAAAAACAGTTTGAGGTTAGTGAGGTAAACGAACAAGTGTGTGAAGTGAATGAGAACTTACCTGTGAGTGATGGAGTGGAATCCACGAATGTGGAAGATGATCCTGGAGAATGTGGAGCAGACGACACTGTAACAGTGTCTGTAGAGGAGAACTGTAATAATTGTGAGTTAGTAAATGAGTCTTCTCAGTTACTGGATGATGTAGTGCTGAACCCAGTTCAGGATAAGGGAAATTATCATGGACCTGATAATGGTCTTTGAAGAGGATCTTTCAAGTGAAGGGAAGCTAGAGGAAGAAAATCCACAGTGTGAGGGTAGGCGTTCTGCAAGGCAGATCAAACCCCCGAAGAAATGTCTAAGTACTAAGTACTGCTTTTGCTCAGTCCGAAGAAAACTCAGATTTATTCTGGAATAAATGTGTCATGGTACCGGGCGACCCCTTGTCAGTGCTGACAACACAGCCATATGCATGCCCGAGGACGTGCATAAGATCAAAGGGGAAGGGTGTAACCCAGGTTACCAGTAGCATTAAAACGTAATTAAATGAGATAAAAAAGTTTTTTTCTCTCTTTTCTATTTTATGCATTTTATATTTATTTAATAGGCATATAAATAGCCAATTGAATTATTTTGTATTGGGAAGACTGACCAATGAGGATTTAGTATGTTGTATAGCGCATTTTCAGTTTCCGGATCTTGCACGAGGTTAGGAGCTCATGCTCTTTTTGATCGGCGGAGCGGAAGAGAGCAGACGCAATTTAGATCTCTCCCGAGAAATCTAAGTCAAGTGGTGATATTTGATTAAAATTAAAGTTCTATGTGTTTAGAGATGAAGTAGCGAACAAAGAAATCAAGGTTGATGTGAAAAAGAGACTGTTAAAATGATTTATAATTTGTGACGCAGTTAAGGCCATTGTGACGCAGTTGATAAGGCCTCGTTATCGCATAAGATATTTTGGTAAAGAAAAAGCCATATAAACGGAATTTGATTTCTACAAGAAGGATAATCAAAAGATCAAGATGTAACACAGTTTTTCAGACATAAAAGCGATACAATTGTTCAAGTTCATCGGGTCTTGGTGAGTTAAAACTTTTATTTCATTTATTAATTTGGGTGAAAAGTTCATTAAATGTTCATACAAGTGAAATATAAACGGGAAAGCTGTATTTTAAGTTCATTTAATTGCCAATGTGTGATGTAAAATAAAGTGTTTCGTATGTGAAATGTGATTGTCATTTTGATGCTGTGTTAAACGGTAGTAACAGACATGATATGTATGATATGGAAAGAATACTAATGGTGATTTTGTGACCTTGTATTCAAGACCAGGTTTTTTTTCTCCTTTTTCTTCTTTTCTTTTTTTCTTTTTTCTGATTTGATATCATCGTTGTCCGATCGAGTGCATGCTGTGAACTGCTGAATTGATGCCGCATTTAACCAATGCTTACCGGAGTGGAGTTCCTGGATTTCGTTCTAACTTCCGTGTTACGCGGAGGGAGTCGGGACTGGCGAGCCACACGGACCTAACAGAGATTCGTGATTCGTGAAACTGACATTGTCGTTGCCGATTTGGACGGTAGGAAATTGAACTAACAGCACATACACCGGGTTCACTGTTCTTGGGAAGGACTCGATCACATATGAGTCACATAGGAGAGACTGAGTTACGAAGAATTCAGTTGTTCATTGATTTCAGCCATTTTCACAAAGTTGTGAATATAACTTGAGACTTGAATTATTCATTTTGAATCAACTCATTTTGAAAACGGAGGTTTACATTTCTGTGAAGGGATTTATATGTAAATCTGTTTGGATTTTTAAAAAAAAATTTAAATTCTAATTGTTCATTGATCAAATGTAATTTTTAAAAATCTTTTCTTTTGTTTGTTTTGCAAATTTGAAACGAGGAGAAATCCACTTAACAAATTTTAAAAAAGGGTATCAAATAAGGAATTTAAACTGATTATTTCATTGAATTGAATTTTCATTCATAAGGTGAATTCAGTGTTAGTTTTTTAAACTGAAAGAAATAAGATTGAAATCTAGAAGGGAACAAAATCAAACGTTAATTCACATAATTTACATAAACATTGTTAAGAAGGATGATTATACTTACCTTTTGGGTCCTTTTGGGTACATTTGAGTCTTGAAATCTGTAAGAATTAAAAGAGAAAAGTGTTAAGAATATTAGAATGGATTAACTTACTGGTTAAACAATTTCATTTTGTTTATTTTGTTTTGAGAACTACATATTGTATTTAAATTTTTCATGCTATGGTATACATTAGAGATCCAATATCTTCTAAGAAAGATAATACAATCAGTTAAACTTAATACATTGTGTGAGTGGATTATTGTTGTGATATCCTTATTCTCTGTAGGCCGAATTTAGTCTTCTGATTCGACTGGTCCATACTCAGACTATTCTTTTGTCTGTATCAAATTGAGTGAAGTGTTACACAGCGCATGCTGCGTCCTGTGTGAAAGGGCCATTATTCTGCTGCGCGGAACTGAGGAAGAACCTATGGGAAGAACTGATAACGGCACAGTTTGATCTTTGCTGACCAATAGGCAGAAAGGGCCGTTTAATTACTGCCAGTGCTGATCCTAGACTTCTGGGGGCCCTACGCAAAACTGTGTCGGCAGGGGGGGGGCAAGTTGGTTGAGTGGGGTATGAGTGGTTATGAACGAATGAATGAAATACATTTGTCCACGAAATTCACGCTACATGATTTGACTGATTTTTACGTAGAAAGGGCGACAGCGCACCGCATTAAAATAAATGATCATTCATGTTTTCATAACGGCGGGCCAAATTCAAACTAAACTAAAATTAAATCATCTTTGAGAGCAAGGGGGCCCCCTGGTGTTTCGGGGCCCTGTAGTTATTCTCTCAAATAAATTAATACTCAGAACAGACACGGACACGTTTCTTCCATGAACTCCTTTTTACTCTCCCTCCTTTTCCTTTAGGCACAGCATCAGAACAAGCCTACAACGCCATCTACTGGACATAACATATCCCCCCTTTTGTGAGAAGAAATGCTACAACTTCCACAATAAGTAATAACATAATACAACAGCATCATTTAACAAATTTAAATACTACTGGAATTCTCCCCCTTTTTTTATTTACTCTTACTGTTTCTGCCTTTAATGTGAACTAGGCAATTCTCTTCTTTTTTGTCTTACTTCTCAAGCCACATAGTCCTTCAACCATATCGGACTCCTCTTCATCCTCACACTCCTTGTGCATTTATTAGGATCTGCTAGAGAGTCCTTGAAGGAATCCTCCGTTACCTTTTCAGCACACTTGGAGAAACTAACTGCGTTCCAACATCTCCCACCACTGAGAAGGTAAGTACTTGCTCCTGTTTGTTTATTCACTGTGAGAGGTTGTGAGAATTTTGAGTCTGGTTTCTTTACAAGGAATGGTTTTCTCACTCGCACTTTATCTCCTGGCCGAAAGGAAGGAATTTTCGCGCTACGTTTGGCATCCGTGTAAACCTTGCTTTTCTCTTGCTTGGCTTTGACATACTGCCTAATGGCAGAATCCCGTGTGGTCTGCATAGGAAGGATATGCAGTTTTGTGCACATCTGTCTCCCTCTCATCAATTCGAAAGGAGTTTTGTTAGTAGTTGCATGTGGTGTCGTCTGTAGATGTGTAAGAACGCAGTTACTTCTTGTTTCCAAGGCTTGTGCAGCTCAGCAGTTTGGATGCAATTCTTAAGGACTCTATTAAAATGTTCAACAGCACCATTTGCTTGAGCATGATACACACTAGTGCGAATGTCTGTAATGCCATTGTCCTTCAAGAAATCCTGGAATGTTGAGGAACAGAACTGACTGCCATTGTCAGTCACTATGTATGCAGGGTTACCTTCTAGAGTGAACACTGAAGTTAGAAATGTCACTAATGTAGCTGTGGTGACAGAGTGAAAGCCACTTCAGGCCATTTACTGTAGTAGTCCAGTAGTGTAATGGCATAACGACAGTCATGTGTAGCCGTGTCGACTGGTCCTACCACGTCAACAGCTACTTTTAGAAAAGGCCCTTGCGGCAATTCCTCTGGCTGCATCGGAGCTGCTTGTGTGCATGCTGACTTATCATTCATTTGACAAGCAGTACATGTTTTTATGAGTCCACTGACCATTGCGTTCATGTGCGGCCACCAATACAGCTCGCGTAGCCGTTGTTTCGTTCGCACGATACCCTGGTGTCCTTCATGCGCAAGATGCACGAGTGTAGTGCGAAGTGATACTGGTACCAGTACACGAGAACCACGTAGGAGGAGTGGAGCCTCAGCAAAAAGTTCATGTCGTAAGTGGTAGTAAGGATGCAGCTCCACAGGAACGTCTGTTTGTTTCTTTGGCCATCAACTTTTCATTTGGGTTTTTAGGCGAGCAAGTTCAGGGCAGCAATCACTTTGTTCTTCCAAAAGTGAGGAAGGTATGGGGCCTTGCACAGTGTCTATTTCAGCAAGCAATGCAGGTTCAGCGTTTTGCTCATGATCTTGTGATTCTACTGGCATTCTAGACAAGCAGTTGGCTACAAAGTTTTTGTGTCCAGCCCTATGCACCACATCATATCGATAACAAAGCAGTCTAGCTGAACATCTTACAATACGTAAGCCAGCGCGATTCATGCCTTTTGTAGCTAGTAGAGTTGATAACGCTTGATGGTCTGTTCTGAGAGTGAATCTTCTCCCCCAGAGGTACGATCTCCAGCGTTCCACAGCAAAAACACATGCCAATGCTTCCTTTTCCACAGTACTGTACTTTTTCTCTGCATCAGTAAGTACTCGAGAAGCAAACGCAGTGACTCGTTCTGTGCCATCTGGGTGAAGCTGAGATAACATAGCTCCTAAGCCATAATCAGATGCATCCGTTGAGACATACGTTGGCAAGTTTAGATCGAAAGGTGCCAGAGCTGGACTATGTGTGAGCAGTGTTTTCAGCTTTTGAAAACTGTCCTCTGCCTCAGGCGGCCAGTCCATGCTAGTATGTGAAGCCGTTTTTAGCAGGCGCCGTAAAGGATCCACAACGGTTGTGTAATTAGGAATGAATTTGCTTAGCCATGAAGTGAGACCCAAGAATAAGCGAAGTCCAGTGGCATCTCTAGGAGCAGGTGCGCTTGTGATAGCAGCCATGTGATCCATACTAGGGCGCAAGCCTTCAGCTGAAATAGTGTGGCCCAAGTATGACACACTCTGCTGGGCGAATGTACTTTTGTTGAGGTTCAATTTCAGGTTCGCATTCTCGAGGCGCTGTAAGACAGCCTTCAGACATTTGTCATGTTTCTCCTTGGTTTCGCCATAACAGATTATATCAAGATAGCATTGGCAACCTGGCAGATCTCCTAAGAGTGTGTGCGTCATTTTTTGAAATGCAGCGGGTGCCGAAGCGAGACCATAAGGGACCCGCGTAAAGTGGTACAGTCCCTCATGACATAGAAATGCAGTCAGGTTTCTGCTTTCCACAGCTAGAGGCAACTGATTGTTATATCATTTTGCATGTAAGGAGCCAATAAACCTTATAATCACATCTTTTCCCCATCAGCAGCTGTCATAAACAAATACAACCCTTACCTCTTATATGGATGGGAAGTGTAATATGAGGTCCAGGATACACAGCATGATGTCCTGATCAGCTCAGCAGAGTTCTCACCTCTATGAGACCCGTATTGGAGGGTTATGAACAAATTCAGATAATAGTCTTAATAAATTACTCAAAGACTTGTTTAAAAGAAAGTTTATCGAATCACCATATAAAAATGGTTTTGCTTTATTAAAAACAATAATTCATAAGCAAATAACAAGAAAGTAACAGCGAGTAGTCTTCACCCGATTTGCGGCAGCACAAAACTGATAAAACATTGGATTAAATAGGAGAGGGCGTGTACAATATTTCTCTCCTGCAAAGCATTTACTAAATCTTCCCTATTTAATAAACGCAAGTTACGCTAAACACTTGGTCACACCCCTTGCCTCAGCGGGTAGTGATACCATTACATCAAGCATAGTATACACACACACACCTCCAAAAATATATACGAGGAGGTTCAAACTGTTACGGAACAGGTCTGACACGACAGGTTAGTTTTATACAAAACAGTTTATTTGGGCACAGGGAGTACTGGTGTTGAGTCCGGAGGAAGTGAGGGTGAGGGAAAGGTCCGTGAGAGTGCAGAAGATATGGAGAGTGGAGTAATCCGAGTCTTTTGCTTGATTGAGGCTGGAAGGGAACCGCGGGGGAAGCACACACCTCAGCGATCTGGGAACTAGGAGATACAGGAGACACTAGGAGGAAAGTAATGCAAGAAGTATTCAAAGGTAATCAGTAGCAAAGTCATTGAGTCCTCTACGTGTAAACGAGACCGGACAGTGAGGGTGTCTGAGGTGTGTGCTTTTATGCAGGCTGGTAATGAGGTGCTTGATTGGTGACAGGTGCAGGTGCTCAGAACTCAGGTGAGAGGGATCGTTGTGATTGGGTGGTGGCGGAGCCTGGCAGATCTGTTACAGTACCCCCCCCCTCCACGGCCCGCTCCTGAGGGCCGAAAACCCCGACGTCGTGGTGGTCTACCTCTGCCCCGAGGTGCTGGCTGATCATGGCTGATCAGGATGGGCAGCATGGAATTCAGACATTAAGGCGGGGTCCAATATATCGCTCCTAGGTACCCATGAGCGTTCTTCGGGTCCATATCCTTCCCAGTCCACGAGGTATTCCAGCTGACCACCATGGCGCCGGGACTGCAGAATTTCCTTCACCTTGTAGACCGAGCCTTCATCCAAGATCAAGGGAAGAGGGGGTTCCTCCATCTGGGCAGGCTCTGTGGGGAGAGAGACAGGGTCATGGTGAGGTTTGAGTAGTGATACGTGGAACGTGGGATGAATTCTGTATTGTGAGGAGAGTTGGAGTTTATAAGTGACCAGGTTTACTTGCTCCAGGATGGTGAAAGGGCCAACAAATCTGGGACTGAGCTTTTTACAGGGCAGGCGTAGTCTGATGTCCCAAGTCGACAGCCATACCTTCTGTCCTGGTTCATAGGTAGGTGTTTCAGCTCTTCGAAGGTCCGCTGTCGTCTTCTGCCTGCGCACTGCCCGTTGGAGATGGTGATGAGCAGCGTCCCAGACCCTCTCGCTTTCCCGAAACCAGTAGTCTACCGTTGGAACATCAGAAGGCTCCCCGGACCAGGGGAACAGTGGAGGCTGGAACCCGTGCATGCACTGGAAGGGAGTGAGACCAGAAGGCGGTTGTCGTAGGGAATTCTGGGCGTACTCCTCCCATCCCAGGAACTGGTTCCAGGAATCCTGGTGGTCATGGCAGAAGGTTCGTAAGAAAAATCGCCCCACCTCCTGAATCTTCCTCTCCGTCTGACCATTCGATTGGGGATGGTATCCGGACGAGAGGCTTACGGTCACACCCGTGGGGAGACCTCTGAGGGGCAGAAGGCGACATGACTTCGAGAAACGATCAACTATTACCAGGATGTATGTGTTACCTTCAGAGGGGGGCAGGTCAGTGATAAAGTCTACTCCTAGGTGTGACCAGGGGCGATTCGGCACTGGAAGGGGAAGGAGTTTGCCAGATGGTAAATGGCGCGGGCTTTTGGACATGGCACAATCCGGACATCCTTGCACGGACCTTCTCACGTCCCTTGCCATATTGTGCCACCAGAAGCGATCTCGTAGCAGCAAGAGGTTGTTGTTGGCCCTTGGATGGCCAGTGCCTCGGGAGGAGTGAATGAGTGGGGTGCGCTGTGTCCGTGGTACGTAGTGACATCCTGGAGGACAGCCCGGCGGATTGTTAGGAGCTGTGTTGGAGGCCACTGGAGGGGAATCCCATTCGATTGGACTAACGAATATCTTAGGTGGGATGATGCTTTCCGGTTCTTCGAGGCCTTCTATGTGACAAGGCGTCTGCCTTGACGTTTCTGGGACCAGGGCGGTAAGTAATGGTAAAATTGAACCTCGTAAAGAATAATGCCCATCGGGCCTGGCGGGGATTTAACCGTTTGGCCTCACGAAGATATTGGAGGTTCTTGTGGTCGGATCGTTGTGATTGGGTGGTGGCGGAGCCTGGCCGATCTGTTACACAACAAAGTTCTCTCTATAACGTTTCACACAGATTGCCGACCTTTTGTGCTAACCTCAAGCCTCCGTCCTTCTTGGCCACGAAGGAGAAGCTTGATGCAACAGGGATTAGATGAACGGATGTAACCTTGACCCAGCGCCTCCCTGATGTATTCCTCCATGGCCTTCTGCTCAGGAAGCGATAGGGAATAGATCTTTCCATGAGGCACTGGCTCACCCGGAATGAGATCGATGGCGCAGTCCCATGGCCGATGTGGTGGTAAGCGGGAGGCTTGTTTGGGGCAGAACACGTCTCTGAAGGGGGCATAGCAGGCTGGAATTTCTAAGGACTGCTTCTCGATGGGACTCAATGGAGGTGGAATTCACAGGAAGGGCCTCGGGGAGTTTCTTCGGAGGAGATGGAGTCCTGGGGAAGCAGTCTGGGAAGCAATCCTTGCCCCACCTCAGGACTTCTCCCGTCTTCCAGGACAGAATGGGATTGTGCTTTACCAGCCACGGGCGCCCTAAGATGATGTCTGCAGTAGACCCTTCCAGAACCAGAAGATGAATGTCCTCCGAGTGAAGGAGGCCCAGACGAAGAGTGATGGGTCCCACGCGATAGCGAACATGTCTACGGCATAGTGGTGTTCCAGTTATTGACTGGACTTGGTAAACTGTTTCAGTGGCGGTAGCTTGTAACTTTAGCTGGCGGCAGATTTTTCTGGAGATGAAGTTTCCTGCTGACCTGGAGTCGATAAGGGCTGATACTGAAACAGAGACATCAGAGGCAGTTAGCATTACACAGGTAGTGAGTGGTTCCATCTTAATAATATCAGGCTGAATCACACTCACCACAGGACGTGGAGGGCGATGGGGGCATGCCAAGATCATATGCCCTGACGCCCCACAATATAAACAGAGACCCCGGGTCAGCCTTCTCTGCCGCTCAGCGGAAGATAATCGTTGCTTTTCTATGATCATGGGTTCTGGTGCTGGTTCTGGAGGGTAACTGGGCTCTGGTCGGCGGAGGTAGGAGGTTGTGGTGGGGACTGGTGTTGCTGCTAGACAGGACTGCATGTGGCTCGAGCATCGGATGGACAGTTGGATTAACTTTTCCAATCCCAACGAGTCATCTTAGGCAGCGAGCTGTAACCGAAGCTGTGGTTCCAGCCCCTGTCTGTAGGTGGTCATTAGTGATCTCTCATTCCATCCACTCGCCGCAGCGAGAGTTCTAAACTTCAGCGAGTATTCAGCAATTGACATGGTCCCCTGTTGTAAGTGATAGAGTTGCTCTCCCACAGCGGCATCTCCGTCTGTCCTTCCAAACACCTCGTGAAAATGCACAAGGAAGTTCTGCAGATCTTGAATGACGGGGCTGGCCTGAGTCCAGATCGTTTCTGCCAATTGCAGTGCAGGTCCTGTTAGCAGGGAGATTATAAAAGCAATTTTAGAGGTGTCGGTGGGGTATGAATGTGGTTGCATCTTAAAGGTGAGATTGCACTGGAGGAGAAACCCGTTGCACTCCTCCGCCGAACCAGAGTAGGGCGCTGGTCGGGCCATGGGACTAGCGATGATGGTAGGCGAAGAAGTGCTGGTTGGGATGGAAGAGGTGATGGGTGGTGATGGCGGCGGTGCCGGTGGAGTGCGTAGCACTCGTCGTAGTGAGTCTATGAGCTCCTGGAATGGATCGGGGTGACTCATCTGTGCCGTCGGTGTTGGTCCGGTCTTCTGTTACGGAAGAGGTCTGACAACAGGTTAGTGTATATACAAAACAGTTTATTATGTCACAGTGAGTACTGGTGTCGGGTCCTGGAGGAAGTGATGGTGAGGGAAAGGTCCGTGAGAGTGCAGAGGATATGGAGAGTGGAGTAATCCGAGTCTTTTGCTTGATTGAGGCTGGAAGGGATCCGGGGGAAGCACACACCTCAGCGATCCGGGAACTAGGAGATACAGGAGACACTTGGAGATGAGGAGACACTAGGAGGAGCACAGGAGGTAAGTAATACAGGAAGTATTCCAATGGAAGTAGTAGCGAAGTCATTGAGTCCTCTACATGTAAACGAGACCGGACAGTGAGGGTGTCTGAGGTGTGTGCTTTTATGCAGGCTGGTAATGAGGTGCTTGATTGGTGACAGGTGCAGGTGCTCAGAACTCAGGTGAGAGGGATCGTTGTGATTGGGTGGTGGCGGAGCCTGGCCGATCTGTTACACAAACAAAGTTTATCTCCTATATGCTAACACAGGATGTCTGACCTTTTGTGCTAACCACAATTATGCATCTACATTACTACAATGCAGTAACACCTTTGCAAAATATATACGAGCGAGTTTTCACACTTCAGCATTTTCCATTCGTTAGCTGTTAACTAAGATAACAACACCTGCTCTCACTTTTGACAGGATGTCAGTTAACTGTTTATTCTTTGGAGGCGTAATTTCCAGTTCACTTTTTTTTATTCAGTTTTCTAATATGTGGAGTTTGACCAGTAAATTGCATATCTTTTCCTTCACCCTCTCTTTCCATTTTTCCCGTCAAACTCTTCTGTAATTTTGGAATTCTATTTTCAGTACAGTCCATAAACATATACCCAATTCGTTCACTACTAAACAATTTTTCAATATACACATCAAAAATATTTCCCTTTTTCCTGATTAAGGTGACTTCATGAAATCGACACCTGTATAACTCATATTCATTTCTAGGAAATTCATTGATGAACAATTGACCCTGTCCGTCCTTCTCCACATATGTCTCCAGCACTTCATACGAGAAGAAGACTTTCTCTAGCGAATCCGATGCAAATTTAATCACTTCCAGAAATGCTTCGAAAGTCATTCCAGCCTTTCGGCCATTTTCCCTCAAAATTACTGCAGCCATCTGTAGAAAAGGCGACAATCGTCAATATAAGAAAGACCATAAAGACTGTATTGCCTATTTCATCTTTTACAACTTTATCTTTATCATTCCCAATATCAGTAACTTTCATTTGTCTTAATTCGATAATTTGAAATACAATTTTTGGTGTGTTACTTATCATTTCTGGTCTATCATACTGTCGTCCGGGAATACATAATTTTATCCACCATGGTATCATATACATTCCATAATTGTCTTTTTCTAACATCAATTCAGTAAAACCACATACTTTTAATTCATATTTTATGTCTACTCCCACTCTTACACTCATTGCGTGAACCAGTTGCCATACCGAAACAAAAGTTTTAAAACCATTTTGAACCATTGTTTCAGGATTATTCATACACATTATACATTGGCGTTGGCCATCAATTAATTCAAAATATACTTTTCCAGTGTACCCTTTACACCCCATACAATATTGGTCCCCCTTGTGGTGTTTCCACCTATACAAGAAATCATCCTCCACCATTTCTTATTTCATCCGTTCCACGCCTGAAAGAACCATCTGGATATCATGCAGATATTGAATCGGAATTAACTAACGTAATTTGTCCAAAACATTTCCTGCATTTCTTCAGGGCTATCTTCATTTTATCCCATCTATTCATCAATATAAGAATACCTAGGAACACTATGTTGTCATTGTTTAGAAAAAATCCCAACATAAAAAATGTTAATGTCATTATGCCTATCATAATCCATAAATTCGCTTCTTTACCATAACGAATCATTAATATTCCAATCAGATACAATGCACTGATTACAATAATAACTAGTTCCCCCAAATAAACAAATTTTTTTTTTTTATCATTATAGCAGCAATATCAATACTTATTTTACATAAACTTGATAAAAACAGAATTAAAGTCCGCCTTGATTCTAGTAAGTTTTGCCAACCTTCAGATAGGATCATCATAGAACTCACCAGAATTATTCTGCTTAATTTCTTCATTAATATGATTCTAACAATTTGAAGGCAACTAAGTAGAATGTGCCACCAGCGATTCTTGTTAAGCCCTTGTAGCAGCATCCATAAAATAAATGCTCCAGCCTCCCCACTAACCTGTAATAATTCGTCAGAGGACTCGGTCGAATCCTCTGGTTGTTCATTAGTTTTGTTTGTTGTTCCTCTTACTGAATCGTTGGATGCCTTCTATCGTTATCAATTTTGATCTCTGTTGGACTTCTTAGCAGGTTTTTTAATTGGTTTAATGCTAAGTTGCAAGTGCAGATATGAGTCTGGTAGCTACTGTATAATTCCAAAATAAAATCTTCTCAAAAATACCTATTGGACCAATTAGTTAAGAGAACCAGTGTCATTAAAGATAAGGCAAGTTAACTGCAATGGCACCTACCATCATTTACTCAATAAATACCTTGGTCCATGTTTATACCCCCCAACTTGAGTACCGCATAACTTATTCTGTACATTAACTAATAGGTACATACACCAGTACGTACATAGTAAGTATATGGAAATAGAACTGTAAAATAAAGTGCACCATTTTACATAAACATTACACAGGAATGACCAGTTCTTCAAATTTGTTAAACTTTACCATGTATAGACCATTAGTAAGTATAGTAATGTGTCTAATTAGTTACCATATACTGACACTACCTGTTAGTGACCGTTATTACTCATACTTGTTGGTAAATACTACATATTTACCCCATGTATACCAAGTACAGTATGTGTCTTATTAGTTACCATATATGGATACTGTAAGGACGTGCCTGTTTGTACACACTTGTCCATAAGTACTACATATTTACCATGTGTATACATTAGTAAGTACAGTAAAGTATCTAATTAGTTACCATGTACGGGCACTACCTGTAAGTACCCACACTTAATAATTCACACAAAATAATTGCCATGCATATATGACTGTTAAGTACAGCCGTGTTTCTTATTTGTTACCATGTACATACACTTCAGGTAAGTACCTTGTGTTACCACTCATTTACCCTGTAGGTACAAGATATTTGCCATGTATGTACCAGGGAAGTACACATACTGTAAAATAAAGTGCTACCCTATATCTTCTCTCAGCTGGGGTCAATGTTCTGGAGCCGTAACCGATGACTCTGAGCCTGTTGTCTTTCTGCTGGTATAGCACAGCTCCAAATCCTTGTTCAGAGGCGTCTGTATGGAGCACGAATGGGAATTCAAAATTAGGGTAAGCTAGTACTGGAGGGCTGGTTAAAGCCTCAATAAGTCTCTCCAACCCACCTACTCTAGCTTGTGATGGTAACTGTGCTCCCCTTTTTCCAGTCTTGCCAGACTTGATCTGCTCCACAGCGGCTACTGGTCCTCGAGACTGGAGGAGCTCATACAGTGGCTTAGCAATTCGTGAGAAATCCTAGATGAAGGTGCGATAGTAACTGAGGAAACCTAGTAATCGTCACAACTCACCAAATGTGTTGGGCTTCTTTTCTTTTAGGGAGAGCACTGCCTCCAGGTCGCTCGGGTTAATGCAGACACCATCTGCTGAAACCAATCTTCCCACATATCTGACCTCTCTCTTGAAGAGTTCACATTTCGCTGGCCTCAGCTTTACTCCATGTTTCTGCAGTGCTCTAAGAACCCTCCTCAATCCCTGGACATGGTTGTTAAATGTCTCACCATAGCAGAGTATGTCATCAAGGTAAGGAATGCACAGTTCATCTCTAATTGAGTCGAGCATCTCCTCCTTACTTCTCGATTTTATTGGCCATGCTGGTGCATTGGCAAGTCCAAAAGGTATGCGTACCCATTCATATAATCCCCAGGGGGTCGTGAATGCAGTCAGGTGTCGGGACCCTTTGGCCATAAATCCCTGATGGTAGGCATTTCCTTGGTCTTGGATCGAAAACCACCGGTAGCCCCCCAGGCTGTCAATAAGGTCCTGGATCCGGGGAAGTGGGTGCCTATCTGGAATTGTCTTTTAATTCAACAACCTGTAGTTGATACCAAGGTTATTATAGTTTTGAATTTTTAAATTAGTTTTATTTTAATATCATTTTCAAATTTGCTATAAAATTCAGTTTAGCTTTTATTAGTTTCATTAATATTTTTGTTAGTTTTAGTTTAGGTTTTATTTTGTGAACACATTTTTATTTCGTTTTCATATAGTTTAGTTTCAGTTTTAAAGTTTAGCAGAATTAACAGATCACTTCCAGAGCGCAGGCCAAAGACAGACGTAGGCATAAATTAACCTTAGTGAGGCAAACATATAGCGACAGAAAATTAAGGCATGCTGAGATTGATTAGATAGTAAAAGTATACAAATATACGCCAAAGAAAGCAGTCAAGCCTGTTTTACTAAATTAATCTACACAAGTTGCACTTAATGTCATATCCAATTATGTGTGTTGAGATATTTAGTATGAATGTAGCCTGATTTGGTTATATGTCTTTTCTTATTTAACCATAATCATGATATTGTAACTGTGGTGTCTTGCTCACTTTTCCATGAACAGCCGTGCATAAATCAAAACTGGGACTAATGAAATTCAATAATAACGGCAATCGCATTTAACAGTAAAGGCTTATATTTGAATGTTCTTTTCATTTATAAAGAATAATAAGCGTGTGTATTATGTGATTTAGCCAATGCACATTTGTTCAAAAGCCTGGCAGAGTGATCAGAAGATGCTAGGCAAAAGTTTTGTGTTGTTTACAGAAAGGATGCGCGTTCTCATCGTTTTTTCTGTAAATTATCATGTTGCGCTGCATGTCTGTTTTTCTTCAAAGTGCCGACTTAGAATGCCTAATGTTGGTTTGATTGCTTGTGTTACATGATAAAATAAACAATCTTGCTTACCTGGTGTAATAGATTTAATGAGAGTGCGGTTCGGGTTACATTACAATTACAGGTAAGCTATTTCCCTAAACCTCCACACAGCTCGTATATTTTTCCGCCAAGGGGTGAGAACGTAATGATTACGAAAACGATTATTTAGTTTCGATAAATATTATTTGATTTCAGTTAGTTTTTCAATAACTGTTGTTAGTTTAGTTTCGTTTTAGTTTTTAAATAATTTTGACGTTTTTATTATATTTCAGTTTGCGAAATTGTTTTTTCATCAATCGTTTTAGTCTTAGTTTTAGTTTTAGTTTACGAAAATAACCTTGGTTGATACACAGTCTCAGGGTGCCATCTTTCTTTCGAACACACACCACAGGGGCCGCATAAGGAGACTTTGACTTGACCACCCACCCCTGAGCTAGCAAGTCCTGGATGTATTCCTTCATCTCTTTGTACAGGGGTTTTGGGATGGAGGCGTATGCCCGTTGAACGGGGATGTTGTCCTTCAAGCTGATCGACATCTGTAGGCTTGGAATACACCCAATATCATCATCTCCCTGTGCAAAGGCATTTGACTCTTCACAGAGCATTTCTATGACTTGTTTCTGCTGTTCTACTTCTAGATGGCTTATGTCAACAGGCGGTTACCACAGATTGCCAGCCCTGGAATTTTCCTTTCTTTCTTGAGGGCCTGCCCCTTCTGTCTGGCTCACTGGTATATCAACGTATAGCACTCTCCATGTCTTGTTAGATGACGTGAACTATGGGTTGGATCCTCCCCAGGGGTGTATGTCGATGAATGGTGACTTCATTTGCAGTAAGATTGCTCAAAGGAACCTTAACATAGGGCCGGTCATTCCCTTCTATCTCCATCAGCCCTCTCCTATGTCTAGTTGGGTCAGTAGTTTTCTCCATTCTGTCACCGATGGAGTTTTGGTTCCTTGCCGTTGTCGCCTCTGGCTTGCTTAGTTGGGGACACTTCATTTCCAGCGATATCGTTGACTTGATTGCAAATGATTGCAAAAGATACTATTTAAACTGAACTGAGCTGGATGATGACATCACTGAATTGAATGATGAACTGTCTTTAACTGAAAAATGAGTGTTTACTATTGTCATTTTGCATTATTGACACTATTTTCCTAATTAATGCTGTTCAGTTGCTTTAACACAATCTGTATTGTTAAAAGCACTATATAAATAAAGGTGACTTGACTTGACTAGTATACTCTCGTTACCAGATTCAAACAACTCTACTGACTCTGAAAAGTCCAGGCCAACTGGGAATTTGCACTTAACATGAATCAACTTGCCAGGTGGTACAATTACATCTTTTGGGCCAACTGCAAATACAGCCTCATGGCTCGTGAGGGAATGTTCATGAATGAAGCTCACCATTGAATTGGCCTTTTCATCTCTAATATCCAGAGCCACTTTCAGGAGTTCTGCAAATGCTCGTAAGCCCTGTTCTGTGTCCATTTTTCCCTATATCAGCACTTCAATGACATCTTACCTATGAGAAAAGGTACTTTAATAGTTAAATTTGGATCGTAATTTCCGAAAGGGAGCGAATCCCAATTAACAGCTGAGACACTGAAGTCACCCCCGCCGACTATCTCAGACAGGGGTCGAAGGTCTTTATCTGGTAAGTATTTTTTACTTTTCCAATTGTGATCAATTATACTAACCTGTGCCCCCATGTCTAATAGAGTGCTTACTGAGAAACCGTTAATATGACACTTAAGTACAGTTTTCTTTCCAATGAGCTGGGCTACTCGGTCGCAGGGACGTTGTCTTGGGCATAACTGTGGGTAGGGGCCTGCTAATCTTCCTGACACAGGTACTTCCTCAATGATCTGGGGCTGAGGTTGTTCGGTCACTGCTAGCCCCCCATCAGTGCCCGTGGGTCGTTTCCCGACACCCTGGTAAACTCTGAGTATGTTAACCCTGAAATAAGGGAAACTCTGGGTTTTTCATTTCAGAATGGAAGGTTTGTCAAACCGGAGAAAGCAGGGTAAGTCAAGCCCGTTTCTGAAAGTAAGGTAACTTATACTCACAGTCAGTTACCATGGTAATTTACTTTGTGAACCTAACCTGGTCGGGAGCAGGTTTTTTTCGTTTAACCCAGAGTTTCTTTCGGGTTCCCCTTTTTAAAGTGTACCCTGCTAACACACGTACATCACAGAGATGTCTATTTTACATCTGCAAGACATATTTTTTAGAGTGTTTGCTCATCAGCAATACGTCTATAGGAAGTTTCCTATCAGATGTCAAATAGACGTTTAGAAGATGTCTTTACGATGTATGTGATTTAGAATGTATGTAAAACTGACATCTGATCAGATGTTTGTACACAGCAGATGCTTTCGAGATGAAGCGATCTTTAACAGACATCTTGCAGACGTACGTGTGCTATCTGGGTAAGCCATGTTTAAATACCTTATTCATTCATTCATTCACACTGCAAAAAAATTTTTTCTTAGTGAGTATATTGAAATTTAAATTACTGGTAAGTGTATTTTACTTAAAACAAGATTATTTTTCTTACCCCATTGGCAGATAATTTGCAAAATAAAAATACACTTAAAAGACAAATAGCCTTATGTCATTTTTTCATACACTTTATTTGTAAGGTGTCCTTGTTACAACATTGTCATGGTGCCACCTACTGTGAAGGAGCAAGGGGACGAAGAAGAATCATCACAGACTTTATTTAACACAGAGAAAACCACACGTAGGACACGGGGATCAACGTTAACAGACATTCAATACTGGACGTCCAACTCAGAATAGGACACACTTTAAATACACGACATGATGAGGGGATGACGAGAAACACCTGGGATCAATAAACATAATTGGAACACGAAACAGGAAGGACCAAATAAGAGAAAGGAAGGCACATGAGGAGCAAACACACACAAAACACAGACCAGAGTCTGACACACTTGTACATGTACTTACTATTATTACTAACAATTACTTATGCAGAATTACATGCAAGTAACCCTAACCCAAAGCCAAACCCAAATCCTAACCTTATAATAAGTACATGTAGTTAATTAATTACTATGTACTTAAATGCATAGTTACACTGTAACAAGGACACTTTAAAATAAAGTGTAACCCATTTTGTTATGTAGAAAATGCATCTTGATTTAAGAATCTTTAGATATTTTGACTGTAAACAACAAGACAAAAAGTAAGAAAAGCATGTTTTGCAGTGCAGGTACATTCATTCATTGTACATATTTTCATCATGCAGACACTGTGAAAGTGACAAAAAAGGCATGTCCTTTTATACAGAATCCTGTAGATGAGGAGGCTGCATTAATTTGTAGGGAGTTACATTTACTTTGGGAGAGGATTATTTTTATATATTGTTTTGCCATATCCACATGCATATTTATTTGAGCTGTACCATTTTTAAATGGTAGTTTTCTATATAACATTAGGGATGCAGAGCACATAAGGCTGCTGTATGCAGAGCGGTAAGGAAAGTGTACCTCGCTCTCACACTCATGAGAATTTTGTGTAATTTCCTGAGCACAAACCCGTCGAAAATGAAGCTGATTACTTTAAGGAATGGAAGGATGCCATATGGAAGGGTAGTTTGAGATATATGCCGTAACCACCACCACGGCTGTTAAATTTATTTGGTCATCTTTATTTCCTATAAATACAAAAGCAACAGTTATTTTTTTTTCCTGTTGGATTATAATATTCTTCCTGTACTTGGTATTGTGGCCATCCTCTTTATCTGTTCTTCATTATTTTGTGAGCCTTCTTGCTGTTGGCTGAGTAGAAGTCAAATGTTAATTTCATGACTCTAATTAAGAAATGCAACAGTTTGGATTAGAGAACATTTAATTATGTGAAAAGAGCATTAGACTATGTGGAAAAAGCTGCTTCACATTGAAATAGACACTGAATTTTATTTATTTAATATGCCAAATGTTTGTAAAATCATGTAGCCTACACCCATGAACATTTTATGCTTAAAGCTTTACCTTGATTTAATTATGTTTTTATACTTCATGTTTAGCTGCTTTTTTTCTTTTTTTCCTTTTGCCTGTGGGATACCATGAAAATTAATATTAGTTCAATAACTTACTGTTCTGCCAGTTTTTACCTTTGATATTACAACAGTGATTAAGAATTAAAGCGGACGTCTTTTTGACAGGTGCTTTTGCCATGGTGAATCATAATTTCGGAGCTCCATTGAGCATCATGTATTTTCATAGACGTAGTGCACGGCTGAAACTCCGAGTCACTACTCAGTTGATTGAACTAAATCATCTCAGCTTCCAACCCGATCTCATGGCAATTTGTACATATTTTACTAGGTGGCTAATTCTTACGAATTTGTATGACCTCACTCGTACGAATTCCTATGATTTTTTAAAAATCGTACGTATTTTATAAGGTGACAAATTTGTAGGAATTCGTATCGTAGGACCACACCCAGAGCCGATCCTCCCTATACGCAAAATACGTAAGCTGCGTTGGGCCCCCGAAACATCAGGGGGCCCCCTTGCTCTCAAAGATGATTTCATTTTAGTTTTGTTTTGAATTTGGCCAGCGGTTTTGAAAACATGAATGATCATTTATTTTAATGCGGTGATCCTAGACTTCTGGGGCCCAACGCAAAACTGTGTCACGCGGGCGTGGGGGGGGGTAATAGTGGTTTAAACGAAGGAATGCAAACACATTTGTCCTTGTTCACTCCGTCTCAAATCGGCTTTTAAGCGCGATTTGAGACGGAGTGAAACACGGACAAAAATCCTAGACTTAGACCTAGGCGTTGGGCCCCCAGAAGTCTAGGATCGGCACTGACCACACCTAACCCTGCCCCTAAACTTAACCATCACAGAAATCATAAAAAATCATACGAGTGCGGGCGTACGAATTAGTCACCTCATAAAAAAATTACGAATTGGCCTTGAGATAGCATTGGCTGAACCCGAAAAATTTCCCATCTCAGGATAAGCCAACTCAGAGTTCAAGTTTCAACTCAGAGTTGGTTTAACCTCCTTATTAAACGGGCCCCGGGGTAGATTATTAAGATTATACATATTGTAGTCCGTTACCGATCCCAAATTACATGACAAAAATTGTAGTTAGCAGTATAATCCATTGCATTACACATTTTAGGTAGTATAATCAGACTTTTTTTAATTACTTTTAGATTACTTTTCACCTAATTTGTTTATCACATTGATTTAAATAGAACAATTTTGTACCATATTGATATGAAAATGCAAAGAAAAAGAAAATATATTTTCGATTTGTTGTTACTGACAACATGAAGTGCATTAAACATTACACTATGTCAAGGTTTCCCACCTAAATGTCTGACACTCCTTTGGTCCCCTGTACATATGTGTTATCAGGGGTGTGAAGTAATGAATTACAAATACTCACGTTACAGTAATTAAGTAGTTTTTATCAGTAATTGTACTTTTTTGAGTAGTTTAAAAATTGTGTACTTTTACTTTTACTTGAGTACATTTTAAGTGATGTATCGGTACTTTTACTCCACTATTTTCCTCCGTTTGTGGTCGTTACATGCTTATTTTAATTTTATTTTTATCCATCAACATGATTGGATAGAGAGTAATAGGTCTCGTGACTTTCGTCAAATCAAATTGTGCATAGAAAACTTTAAGCGCCAACTGTTTATCATGGCTGCTGGAAGTGCATTCTTCAAGCATCAATTCAGTCGCATCTTCCTCTAACTTAATGTTATGGTAAATTTCGTATTTCTGCTTACTAAATGATTTATATATATGCTTGCCTATCTACACGGCCTGAAATTTAGTGTGAGGTTGCGGGTATTGCATACAGTGTTAACTCACGCAAGTGCCACTTTCGGTAAATTCCCACTCACTTATGAGACGTGCGATCTGTGCTGCCTCGTCTCTCTCTCGCGTGCGTTCTGCAGCAGTCACTTGGATAAGTCGCTGTTGCTTGTTGAACTTGTTGACTTTTGATGAGTTTGAGCGCGTGATGCGCGCTGTGAAAAAGTGTGTTGGAAACACAAATTGAGGACCAAATCTGCACCTTATTGATGACCCGTGGCTTTAATATACTGCATCTGTGCCAGCGCGTGATGTAATAAAACTGCAGCTCGTTAGTAAACGTTTTTTTTAATCAATTTTATACAATCCGCCTTCATTTAGCAAGTGCACGCGTGCATAAAGAATTTTCAAGTTCAACACTTTTTGTTCCGTTCAGTTGTGGATGCTGCTGATTCACCGAGACCGCCGCGGCTCAGCAAAGAGACATGCATGCATGTGTTTGTGTGTTTTCCTTTTGAAAAGTTTCCCCTGCCAGTTGAAACACTTAAGGGAGTGTGATGGCAGCAGAGACATTATCTTGACATATTTACTTATTTACATATTGACATTATTACTTGACATAATCAAGGGTACTGCATTCTGGATCACTGAGGCTTTGAGTCTCCGTTAGAGAAGATGAACATTTTGCTTGCGGCCAATACATTGACTGCAGCACATCATCAATCTAGCTACATGACTTACGAAAACAAAACGTATCTGTGTCAATCAGCCACAACACAAAAGACCCAGATTCATTTGCCATTCCTCACTGAGGTTACAGGATGTAGTATCACAGGCCTAATTTAGAGTTGCTCCCTAAAGGCTCATCCACAAGAACCTAGAGCAGAGGTCATTGACCTTACGACATAAAGTGCCATTTATAAACTGCGCCACATCATCTGCTGAAACAAAAAAAAAACTAATGTTGGACTTTGCGTTTCATGCATGTGCCACAATATGAATAAATCATGTAAATTACTGATTCATTGTTGAATATTTTCTGCATTATTTGCACTGGTAACTTGGAGTGAATCTTAATGATGAATTGCTTGCGGTAGCATCTCCTCATTTACACAATGCATTTTTCTAAGAGCAAACAGAAAAATAAAAATGACTGAACTACATCACTGCCATGTGGGACCCACTAGTTTATTTGCATGGCAGTTTCTTATCCAGCAGGTTTATCTGAAGTGTGGCCTCCATACTGCTCATAACAAATTTGTTTTGCCAAACAAATGTGAGGAATCTGGCATTGTTAAAATAAACAGATTTCATATTAATCTTTCTCACTCTTGATCCAATGGCATCACCCCCATACAGGCCCATACCGATGGGGGGGGGGGGGGGGGGGGGGGCAGTATATTGCAATGATTCAGCAGACTTACTATTGAGAACGAAGAACATCAATATTTGACGCATATTTAGCAGCATTTACAAACCCAATTCCAAAAAAGTTGGGACACTGTATAAATTGTGAGTAAAACAGGAATGGAATAATTTACAAATCTCATAAACTTATATTTTATTCACAATAGAATATAGATAACATATCAAATGTTGAAAGTTAGACATTTTGAAATGTCATGCCAAATATAAATATTGGCTCATTTTGGATTTCATGTGAGCTACACATTCCAAAAATGTTGGGACAGGTAGCAATAAGAGGCCTGAAAAGTTAAATGTACATATAAGGAACAGCTGGAGGACCAATTTGCAACTTATTAGGTCAATTGGCAACATGATTGGGTATAAAAAGAGCCTCTCAGAGTGGCAGTGTCTCTCAGAAGTCAAGATGGGCAGAGGATCACCAATTCCCCCAATGCTGCGGCGAAAAATATTGGAGCAATATCAGAAAGAAGTTTCTCAGAGAAAAACTGCAAAGAGTTTGAAGTTATCATCATATACAGTGCATAATATCATCCAAAGATTCAGAGAATCTGAT